>WHYT01016843.1:142922-183893 GCA_009806455.1 Tetrax tetrax | reverse complement strand
ACAATAATTAACTTTTTTTTTTTTTTTTTTTTTTTTTATATGAGGATTATTATTATTCTTCCTTTTGGTAGGGGGCAGGAGAGACACATTAATAGTTAGTTATTTAGACAGTAGCTGCCCTAGGGTTAAACTGCTAGAAACACCCTTCTTGCTTGTTATCCTTGTTTTCTTGGAAGGATTAGGTTCGTCTCATTTTACATGGGAAAGATGAATGACCCAGTCCACTGACAAGGTCTAAATTGCAGCCCTTTGCATGCTGAAGTCTTCCACCACTTGCTCTTGTCACAAACAGCACCCTGCAATCCATTTAGTTTCATTTACAGCAGATTAATTTCTCTCTGACCTTTGGCTCTGCTGTCAAACAGGCCTGAGACAGACAAGAGCTTAGGAACAGCAAGTGCATTTGATGATGTCAATCACTGGACCTCAGGGATATCCTTAACTTCTCATGTTCCAGAACACCACAAATGAAACCTGTCTCCTCCTGCTTCTGGATGCCAGTGTCCACACCAACTCTGTTGTTGCTAAGCAAGCCCTACACAGTCCCCATAATTGCCTGTAAATGAACATGTAAGGCAAATATTTTACTTATTTTAAACTTATTTTTGAATCTCACTCCACTCTTCTTCTGACAATTAGATTTATTTTCCTTAGGTTAAGTTTTAAAGGTAAATTCCTTAACGTAAGGGTCATGCTGCTCAAATTGCTACCCTAGCAATTTTATTGCCTTATTGTAATTTGCATACCATTATCCAGTGAGCCTTGCGGCATCATTAGTTTCCTTTCAAGACTCCATCCCTAAGAAAAAGAGCAAGCTATAGTCACTCTGCATAGGGGAGAAGACAGCTAAATCCAACTACTGCATGTCTTATCCTCCAATAGAAAGGTCTCTCTCTCCTTCACCTCCATCATGAGTAAATTCAACTGAATGCCCATCCAGAACTGAGATTTCATCCAGAAGAGAGGGAAGACAAGTATCCTTCCAAGGCACAGGAACTGTCTGTGGTTAGAAGCCAGGAACTACTCTCATAGAATCATAGAATGGTTTGGGTTGGAAGAAACCTTAAAGATCATCTCATTCCAACCCCCTGCCCTGGGCAGGGACACCTTCCACTAGATCAGATTGCTGAAATGCCCATCCAACCTCGCCTTGAACATTTTCAGGGATGGAGCATCCACAACTTCCCTGGGCAACCTGTTCCCATCCTTCATCATCCTCACAGTAAAGGATTTCTTTGTCCGATCACTACATGCTCTTGTCAAAAGTCCCTCTCCAGCTTTCTTGTAGGCCCCCTTTAGGTACTACAAGGCCACTATAAGGTCTCCTGGAGCCTTCTCTTCTCCAGGCAGATCAGCCCCAGCTCTTTCAGCCTGTCTTCATTTTGTCTGTCTTCCTTCCAAAAGGTGAAGAAACTATTCACATCAACTGTCAGACTTCCACTCATCGTTGGACTAGCTCGAGGCAGTAGCCAAGGCTGAAAGAAATGGAAGGCAGTTAAGTTACAAGGCCTGGTTGGGCTCATCTGCAATACTTCACTCCCAACTCAGCAGTGCTCAAGAACTGGAGTTGGACTCCTTGCTATTTCCAGGACGCCACCTGGCAGAACCGCAGGGATTCTCATGTCACCTAGCCTCAGTGCCAGTCTCTTCCTGCAGCGCTATGCAAGTCCTTAAGATTTTCTCTCTCCTCCATGATTTTTTCACAAGGACTTCAAGGTTTTCTGCAGCAAGCTAGACATTTCCATTAAAGAGAACACCCTGAGCGGAATCAGAAGCATCTTTTCTGTCTCTGTTCAGGAAGTCCTTCTGCAGAGTTGGCAATTGCTTGTGGAAAATTATTTTCCAGAGCACATCCAGACCCTCTTCCTGTAGCCATATGCTAAAAAATCACGCTTCATATTCTGAAAGGCCCAAAATGATTTGAAGGTCTGTCATTTTTCCTTTCTCACAACTGTAAAAAATTCTTAAAATAAGTTCGCCATTACTAAAAGAACTTAGATTTTTCAAAAGCAAGCAATAAAGGGAAATTTACAGAACTGAGTCATTTCTGCCAGCATGTTTCTTGAAAATAATAATCTCCCTCCTCCTGCAGATCTACTTCCTCTTCTAGAAAGAAAGTATATCCATGTAGATAATTCTCACCCTCATTTTTAACGTTTGCTTCTTACAGTTGGGATGAAACATAAATGTGCAGCAACAGGAGAAGTTTCTGCCATTCATCTATTACAATAAGCACTCTCATGTAACTTTACAGTTTGAGCAATGTCTCTGACCAATCTTTCCTCATCTCGTCTGTTTATAATATTTTATAATTAATTTTGTTTAGCAGCTAGTACAATAGGCCCACTGATTTCAGATAATGCACTAAAACGTCAAGTGATAAGTTAAAACCTTAAAAAAATCCAAACACAAAAGCACACTTTCTCAAATCTTCCCCTATATTTGATGTATTTGCTACACCTGATTTCACTGGGTTTCAATAAATGGTCTTAGCTTGTCTTTTAAAATAAAGAAATAATCTCCAATACACCTTGCCAGAGATGCCATACAGTGATCTCAAACTCTGACAACACTTTTCTAACTTCCTATGTCAGCTTTTCTATGTGTGTGAGAGAAGCTTTAAGTGTTTTGATCTCCTTAGACAAAAGACCCTGCACGAATCTGTGTAATTATTAACAGTACCACGTAATATTGTATGCTTGTGAATTTATACGCATGACTCTCCAGGCATATGAATGTGCACAGAAACACAGATATGCAACATTGCACAAAACCACTAAATGTTTAGCACTTACGTAGTGCCTTTCAGTCAAAAATTTTTTAAAACTCTCCGAGGCTAAAGGAAGCCTTAGAGGCAGAAAGAGGAGCCAAAAGTCCCATTCTTCATCCTAACTGCTAGGTCACATTCCACCATAGGAAGGGTATGTTTGTGTCCACACCAGTCACCAGCCACCACTTTCTCTAACCAGGTGTTTTTGTTTCTCAAACACATGTGTGAGAACAGACAAGGTTGAGTAATTAAAGAGTTTACCAACTACCTAACCATTTTGTGCTCTTCTAACCAACATGAATATTTTTCCTCCTTCTCTCTCTTTATTCTCACATCCCCAGCCTGCCCGATTCACTCAGAAGGGGTCTTATAAAACCAATATAAAAATTGAAGCATGTTCTTATGCACTGCTTCTTTTCTGAGGCTGTGAATAAGTGAAAAGCAGCAGATGCACAAGCGCCATAATGCGACACAGGGATTTGCTCCAGGGAAGTTGTTTTACTTTTAAATGGCTGAATACATTGAAGGGTAAAACTTGCCTACACCACCAACACACGCCTGCCTCTTACTGTTATCTTGGGGCTTCTGCAGCTTATTTTATAAAAATGTTTCAGTTTTTTGCCCGCCTGAGTTGGGGCTTCCTCTTAGTGGCTGCCTTCCAGATACAGGCAGTCTCCCATGGTGCAGAGCCTAGAGGACAATTATGGGAGTAGAACTGGGGAAGGCAAAAATTTAATTTCAAGTAGCTCGATAAAAGATAATTTAGAGCTTTCTCAATTAGATTACTTGAAAGATTGTTCCTCTTCTCTACCCATCTTCAGCTGAAGAAACATGCTATAGTTACCCACATTGAAGAAAAACTGTTTATCATGTTAGAGACATTACATATCCACAGGAAGATGAAGTTGCCCATCCTCTCAATTTACAGGTAAGAACTGGACAGTTATTAGGAAGTTTTACTGCTTCTTGGGTCTGGTAACCTGGAAACCAAATCTAGGTATCCCTCCCCACCCTTAAAAAATCCAACACACAAGCCAAAACAAGTGTCCTGGTTTCCACTTTGGAGTTGCGTGATTCTCCTCTCACGTCTGAGGTGGCCACAGAGAGTTAACTTGTGTCTCATACAAGAGATTTGCAGAGAGCAAGGTAAGGATGACTCCTTTGCTTCTCCAGGGGAAATCTGGAACCTCTCTAGTCTATAAAAAACGTTGCCTGAAGCCTGTGCACTCACCACTGCTTTCACGAGTACTCTCTGTGTGACTACAAGAGTACTCTAGCCCCAGAAAAACAATGGTCTCTGAGCCCTACTGCATTACTATAGCTGCTCAGGAGACAGTGTGTCAAGTCCTAAGTAATGGTGCCCTGTCTTGCACCTAGAACTGTTCTGACTTATTTTCAGAAGAGAGATCTTGGTTTCCGATTTACAGATTCTGTACAGTTAAATATGAAGGGGGAATCAAGAGCAATTTTAAGGGCATGTGGATCTGGTCTTCTGCCAAAGTGCTTTATTCCATAATGAACTCTTCCTTTTAAGCCACTTTGCAGACACTTTGGTCTGATCCCAATATCAATAATATAGGTTAAATTTCACCTGCTTAACAATATTTAACCCTGGGGCCTCTTCTTGGGCCGTTAAACACCAGGCAGTACACCAGCCTGGGGTGCTGGGATAGGAGGTGAAAGCCAGGAAGGCAGCCCTTCGATGGGTAACTAAAAAGAAAAAGGAAAACCTTGACCTATGCTGTATGAGATCAGCATTGTAGACAGTAAAGCAGACCTTTTCTTTCAGGCTGTTTGTAGTCACATTTAAATAGTCAATAATTCATCACTTACAGTGAGAATGTTAAATGCAGAAAGCAGCAGAATGTAAATTGAAATGGCTAATCCTTTTTAGCACGATCCATTAACAACAAAATATTAAAGGTGAACAGGAGAATGAGAAGAGACTTCATGGGCGAGTGCATTGGCCTTTTGCCTCCGAGGAAAGGTCTGTACTCAAAGCTTCATTAGGTTACAAGCATAAGTGGGTCACACAGGCCTAACAGACATTTGTCCATATCACAAAACCAGTCTGCAAATATGACCTAGAGCCTCAGATAAAGCTGAGATTATGAGAGAACCCTGTTCAGCTCTGTGCATCCCCCAAGCTGTGTGTGCTCTGTTTCTTTAGCTCTGCCTCCCATTTGCAAGGCAGTAGTAACTCCTGTGCATCTCCATAGTGCTGGAAGGATTAACAAGTTAAACCAAATGCTTGAGGATTGTCATTATGGGGCAAGGGAAAGTATGTTACAAGAGGAAAAGACACTATCTAAAATGCTGGTGTCACTGTGCATGAAAACCGGGATGTAGCAGCTGAGCTGGAGAGTAATGTAGCAAGAAAGGATGGGGCTTAGGATGTCGTTTTACACTTTTACTGTGTTTTCATTTAAAATCCTAACAGAAGAGATTAAAACCCTAACAGAACAGTATGATGTCAGAGGCAAAGCTGCTTAAAAAGTACGCCCTGTTGATTTGGGATGACAATCTCCAAATCCTTAAAACAAATCAAAAGATGAACTATTTTGACCAGGATACTGAAAGACTAAAGGACCAGCTCTGAAAGTGGGCATTATAACCTTTCTGCGCTGAAGCTCAACCTATTCAAATTTAACACTGACATCACTACAGATTTTCTTTGCAGGGCCAGAGATTTGGTGCTAGAATAATGTTTTCAATTGTTTGTTGAGATATTAGAGCTCTAAACAAGCAGAAAGTATTACCAGAGCAATATATCAGAAAGGGATCTGAGACGCCTTTTTGGGGGGTTTGGGTGTATTCCTCTGGAACTCTGCTCATTCGTTACCTCTACAAGACAACTTATTTACTCCAAGATGTAAACACCTCCAAGGGTGTTCATGATTTGGGTACCTCCCACTCCATCACCATTTTTGCATCTGCAATCTGTGCTCTGAAGCCATTTCTGTCTAGGCAGTGCTCCAGAACACAGCATTTCTACTGGGAAATGACGACTGCAAACAAACATAGCATCTACTTAGCAAGAGAAAGAAAAAGAAAGAGAAGTGGAGTTTCTTTCAATTTTTATAAAAGGTGCAATAATCTCTCGCTTGAAGAGTAGTGTAAGCGCTCTCATAAAACATCATAAAACAATACAGTCCTGTAAAACCAAACAACATGTCAAAGCCCTATTTATTCCTTTCATTAACCTGATCTAATCCCAAGAACTTTCTAATGGAACATGCATTGAATTGATGAATCTTCTTCGAGCCCCTCAGCTTACCCAAAAGAGATAGAACAAATATAAATATATCTACACTTTACACTCAGTCTTAATTTGTTCAAAGCTTGGAAGAGCTTAAAAACCCACCAGTGCCTCATGGAAAACTGACAAATATTCTATTTAGAGAGCTTTTGGCTGCTTATGCCCTTGTTTTTGCTGTGGTGTTGCCTTCCCCCTCAGCAAGGCCTCATTCACATTGGGGACACAAGAGTTTTATTAATGTTTGAGGAAGGGCCCTGTCACCCAGCACAAACCACCTCCCTGCTTGTGGGGAATTATTCCCCGCAGCCCACAATTGTGGTATGAACAGTCAGCTAAACTACATCCCCCCTTTTCAAGACGTCCCCAACAACCACAAAAAAAAAAAATCTTGCTATGTTTTCTTCCTAAGATAAATACATTTATACAGGAAGGATGGGGACAGGCTATTCAGTAGGGCCTGTTGTGATAGGACAAGGGGTAATGGGTTTAAATTAGAAGGAGGGAGGTTTAGATTAGATATTAGAAAAAAATTTTTCACAATGAGAGTTGTAGAGCACTGGAACAGGTTGCCCAGAGAGGTGGTGGATGCCCCATCCCCGGAAACGTTCAAGGCCAGGCTGGATGGGGCTCTGAGCAACCTGATCTAGTCAGGGAGGTCCTTGCTTCTTGCAGGGGGGTTGGACTAGATGACCTTTGAAGGTCCCTTCCAACTCTAACCATTCAAAGTTCTCCCTGCCCTCTACAATGTTCATCACATCCCCCTGTTTTATCCCCAGTTCTTTACGAACCCCAGTTCAGAACCCACTTCTCAGTAACTAGATTTTATCAAAGGTCTTGCTGCATAAGGTTAGACAGGAGGAAGACAGGATGTGATAACTGGAAGGGAAGAGTCCACTGAGAGAAGAACTACCCTCCAAATTTTAAGCAACAATCTTTCTGATGGCAATGGCTGTTGGAAAAGAAATGGATGTACTTGATCTAGTTCAACCTGGGAAGAACAGGCAAGCATACTGCACTTCATAGCTTTATCTCTATCAGAAAGCAAACGTTAGCAAGGGTGCTGCTCTGTGGAAGGCAGCAAGAGTATATAAGCAGATGGTGTTTGAGCATTTAACCACCGCAATCCAAGCATGACTTGGCAATGAATATACTAGAGGCCTTGTTTACCCTAGAGCTTTGGACAGTGCAGCTGCTTCTCCAGTTCTGGTAGAAATCTTCATGCGCAGGTATGCTTGGTGAAAGGCAGGGATCACTACCCTAGATGGGCAAGAGGCACTGTCTCAAATTCAGCAGTGCACTCTGTATAGAAGCTCTCCAGACACTCTCCATTGCTGGTCTGCACACTGAATCCTAACCAGGATAGCTGATGGATGCATCAGCATCTGAGAATTAAGAAATATTTGGCCTATACAAATTCTGTCAAACAGTATTTGAGGGTCTGACTATCTTCTCAGCATCCAGGAATGCAGATGCATTTTAGCTGCCCAGCTGTGAACGTCATCCTATCCACATACTCCTCACATGTTTCTTCTTCACTAACTATCTGCATGAGGCTGAGAAGATAAATTTCAACAGAAGCCTATCTTTTCTTCTGTTTGGAGAAGCTACTTACACATATCTAAAGATGGGAGGAGAGCAGGATGGTCTATACAGGAATAGAAATTAGGGAAATAACCAATAACTCCATATTCTTAGGTAAGAACATTAATCTCTGAATGAATTGTCAGTGATTTAGTCTAAGCCCATTTCAACTAATGTCCTCCTTGGGCATAAAGACCAACAGGAACTTGATAGAACTCTAGTTCTCTACTGAAAAGCCCACACCCTGACCTCCAAAATCAGATCCTAAATATCCTCTATTTCTTAAGCAGCCAACCAAATATAAACTAGTACAAAAACAAATCCAAATTGCTTTAATGTCACACTGCCTGCAGTGCAATGGCGACGTGATCCCTCGTCTCCCATTACCCTTTTATATGGAGTGTGAAATAATTAGGAACAGCAAAAATAATTTAGGAAACAAGAAGAAACTAATTGTATAAGCTTGTTTGGGGAAAACACAAAGGACAAAAGCAAACCTGGTAGAGATGCTGACAGATACAGTACCGGTATATTAAAGCCCACACATGTATTAATAATAAGCTAACTAATGGTCCCTTGCACAATACACAATGAATTTACTACACAGCAGCCTGCTGCTGTGGTGCACTGTGGCTCCACACCACAGAGAAGATCACGGTTTGTGAAGCATAAGAGTTTAATATTGTGTCCAGTCCAATGACTTTATGCTGTGTTTAGGGAGAGACCAAGGTTTCAGAGTGCAGTTCTGGGAACCCAAAAATCTCCAAGCCAGCAATGCTGCTCATTACATCTTCCAGATCCAGAAGAGTTACAGTCTACCTCAGTGCCCACCTCCCCAAAGTGGGCACATCCACATACCAATAAGTGGCATTCTCTGCAGCAGCACTGCTCAGGCCTTTGACTAATGCTGTGGCTCAGCCTTCAAGGACTAAACTCATCTCTCTGCTTCAAAATGCAGGCCTTCTCAACAGAGCTAAGGATGCCCTCCATCAGCAATACAAATCAATGGAAACATTTGTTCACATCTAAGGTCCTTTTTATTTCCGCAGAGCATGCTGGCAAGACAAGAGGTTATCTTAGTTTGCTAAATGGGGAAACCAAGGTATGGTGTTCATCAGAAAGTTCACGGAAGATCACACAAGAGACTGAGGTTGTGGGGATGTGAATCCATAGCTACTGCATCTATGTCCTACTTTGATAGCTCAAAGATCATAAAAGCCTAGGGAGAAAATCAAAAGCCTGAGGTCAGATAGTTTGTCCTTGACTGCTAAGGATGAAGCCTGCTTGACTTGACCAGCAAACCTTGACCTCTGGCAACATAACCTCTTCTTGACAGCAGGTTATCTGTAGGCCAGATCAGAGGAGGGCCATGAAGATGATAAGAAGGATGGAGCACTTCTCCTAAGAAGACAGGCTGAGAGAGTTGGAGTTGTTCAGCCTGGAGAAGGGGAGGCTCCAGGGAAACCTTATAGCAGCCTTCCACTACCTAAAGGGGCCTACAGGAAAGACGGGGAGATACTCTTTAGCAGGGCCTGTTGTGACGTGACTAGGGATAATGGTCAGCAGATTCAGAGTGGGCATAAGAAAAAAATTTTTTAGACTGAGGATGGTGGAGTGCTGAAACTGGTTGTCCAGAGAGGTGGTGGATGCTCCATTCAAGGCCAGGTTGGATGGGACTCTGAGCAACCTGATCTGGTTGGAGGTGTCCCTGCTCCTTGCAGGGAGGTTGGACTGGACCGCTTTTAAGGGTCCCTTCCAACCCAAACCATTCTATGATTCTATGAATAGAAGTCTAAACTGGTCACAACCATTTTGAAAGCTGCTGTGTTCCAGGGCAAACACTCCCCCACGAGGAGGTTCTATTTAGAGAAGTGAGCTGCAACCAAAAAAGAAATTTAAAAAAACTCAACATACTCTACCACACAATCCTATCAAACACAGTTTTGGCTTTATGCTAAAAGACACAGCAAATGGGGCATAGTCTCACCAAAAAAAAAACCCAAACCTTAAACAGCTGCACTTTCAGAGGTCCAGTCCTACACAGTCTCAACTCAGCCAATGCTGAAGTTGCTGACTGTCTATACAGCCCAGTCTAAATCTACTTGCAGACTGTTGTTTTCTCCAGCACCTCAGCTTCACCAGCTGGGCTTACACTGTGCCCTGAGCTTTAGCTGTTCACAAAATCTCTCCGTTCTTCGAGTCACTATCTCAAAGAAACTAACCAAGTACACTTGATCCTCCAGAATCACCTTTCCCGATCATAAGCTTCCTAGCTTAACACACCGGTTTAGAAACAATGCACTAAATACTTTCAGAGCCCCTTCCAGTTTTTCTGAGTGATGGGCATTCACTGAAAACTCACCTGAGCTGCCTCCCCAAAACCCTTCTGCTACATCAGTGCATCACTGCTTCATTCCCCAGCACCCACTACAACTGCTGGGCGGCACTGCTGTTCGATTGCCCACCTCCCACACATCGCCCCAGCAGTAGCTGAGTGTCTCTGCCAAGGCTAAAGGTTTCTAAAGGTTTCCTCTGTGTGCCTGCATGGTTTTGTAAAGCACTTCAGGATCAAAGGTGTCAGTGAAACGCAAGGGTATTATAAAAGCCTGGAGTTTCCTCACAGTCAGCTCGTCAACTAATTACAGTTGTGTGCTTTGCTGAGAAGCTTTGAAAGGTATCAAGAGCAAAACCCCATGGCATCATCTGACACTGACAATGCTGTAGCTGGGAGTGCTGCCATTTTTTATGCTTTCAGGACTGGCTCTGAACTGGACGTGAACTTGCATAGATATGTGCCTGATACACAAGTCAAGTGCACCAGTGCGGTGATCCACCACACTTTCCATCACTTTACACTTAACGGCATGCCAAGCCTCCATAAATTACACTTGCTGCTCTCCAGTCTGCCTCTGACGAGAACACAGTCGACCTCAGTGTCACTGATACCAGTGGTGCAGAGCACAGGCAGCAGCTTGGATGGAGGACCGCTCGACAAAGCTTTCCTTCTGAAGGAGTCATTGCAAAATCACTGCTTTATGCCTTACCCTCCCTGAAAAGCTGCAGGTGATACGCAGTGTAGACGAACCAAGAGTGTAGACCTTTACAAGAAAAGTATTTGTCTGGGGTTGCTCAGGAAGAGCCCAGGACAAAACCAGAAGAACTTGGTCACATGAATCCAGTGCACCATCTTAGCATACACACTGGCCTTCTCTTGGATGGGTATTTCAGCACCAGATGTTCTTTGTTTGATCCTGTGTGGTCTAGCACACATGGATAACAGGTCCACGCAGGTGACTGCATGGGTTAATTGAGGAAAGGAGATTGAGCGTTCCCTGTCTTCCAGCTTTTTATTCTAAGTGCTCTGACAACACATCTCCCTTTCTTTGCACTCTGTATAAAGAAATACCAGGGGTTGAGGGTTTTTTTTCCCTCCCTCTCCTTCTTCACAATCACTTAAAAAGAGACTGTTCTGGCTTTTAACAGGTAGTTTATGAAAGGAATTAAATGACGTGGTTGCCTCCAATAGCAGGGGGGCAGACTCAGTGACCCAGGGGGTCCTTTCTAGGGCTGTGTTAGCCTATGACTAACGTCAATAAAAATGATTTCATCCCAGCTTTTACGTGTAGGCAGGAGAGCAAACAACAAATTAATGAGAACAAGCAGCTCTGAAAAGCTGGAAGGAGGGGGGTGGAAGAGAACGACAAAGCACACGCGTGATGTTTGGTGCGGGGAAAGCAAGCGTTTGACTTGGACTAAAATACGACTTACGAGGCTGTTCATTTCCACCCCTACTCCCACGTACCTGAAGGGAATAGAACTTAGGTGTCCCAGCTCTGGCTTTGTAAGTGATTTGACAAATTGTTTTCTGTACTGCCGCCACAGTCACCCAAAATAGGTAAAATATTTCATTTCGGAAAGGAAAACATTTACATGAGGACTTGACCTTTAACTCAATGTCAGAAGCTCCCCAGGTGGTAGGCGAGACTGATGGGAGCTTCAGCAGAGTCTAGAAACCTCCTGGAGTAATTACTGTCTCCATGGCAACAAAACACTGACATGGGAAGAAGTGGGGAAGAGGAAGGAGAGGGTTAGGGACCTAAAAAGCACACGGGTTCCCACCTACATAAAACTCCCAGTCATTAAAGAGGCTCTGGTCATTCTCCTGGAGTGACAAGGACTTGAATAGCTTCTCCTTTAGTTGAATGGTGGATCTAGCATGGGTGCATCTTTGGAGTGCCACACGGCCAGGCAAGACCTCAGGAAAGAAACAAGATGAGAGCAATCTCCACCCCTGCTCATTGCTCAGCTTTCTGCTGAGGCCCTCAAACAAAGGGTAAAAAGGGACAAATGCAGAGCAGCTGCTACCAGCTCTAGAAACCTCAATTCACCTGCAAGTGGAGCTACAAAGCAGCCCAAAAGCCTGGAGACAAAGAAGGGTAAGTTTTTAATCGGAACTACTCAAAAGCATTCATTTAGAGGAAAAAAAAAAAATTCACAAAAAACCCAGACTTCCTTTCAGAGTACTGTTAGGCTGCTCTCATCATTGCTTAGCAAGCCAAGTGGACTGACTGATTTTTAGATGCTTTGCCATAAAATTAGAGTTTCTGGCCAGGAATTGCCACAGGGCAGAGAGGACTCAACAAGTTATCAAGACAGGAATCAACACTAAACCCTCTCAAAACCAAAGAAGTGCGCATGATAATGACCATCTTCACAGAATCACAGGATAGTTGAGGTTGGAAAGGACCTCTACAGGTCATCTTGTCCCAAGATCTACCCTCTCTTTGGTCTGTATCAGCTCACTGAAAACATGGAGAGGCAATGTAGGGTCTGCTCTAGCTCCAAAGATATTCTCCATTTAGGAAAATGAGGTCTGCCACAGAAGCAATGCTATGTTTAGGTCCTATATGACACTGTGTACTCAGGTCTCTTAACCCAAATTTCTTCCTAATGGCTGGAAGTGCTTTGAGGGAGAAAGAAAGGTGGAGAAACAATAATTTTGCCTCCTGATTTTAGTACAGAGAAGATAATATTTTTCATGTTGGTGCTAAGCAACAAATGTTTCCTCCTCTTCCATTCAAGGTTTGTGTTTTAAGCCATTTGATCCTCTTTACTCCCTTCTCATTCTCCCCTCCCTCCGTTTACTTACAAAAGCTGTACCATTCAGTTTAATCGAAACAGATGGAAATATAGAAAGTTCCTTTTAAAAATATAAATAAATTATGTACACACACACTTATATTATAATCCGGAGAGGGGAAAAAACCATCAAAATCTCAGAGCAGAGAATGTGAAGAGCTAGTACTCATTGTTCTGATGCTGAACTCTAATTTTAGATGTGTTTACAAATGTGTGCCTCAAAAAAAAAATTACAGAAAGTGCTGCTGTTTTTGCTTCTCTTGCTAATGCTTTTTGCTAGGAGCTAGCAGTTGAATTCTTCATGCAAAGCAATTCCATCCCCGAGAAATAGGGAAGAAGTGGACTATGAAGTTCACCAAACATTTCTCCCTGCACACACACCTTCCCTCTCCACGTAAATAACTTCTCTCGTTTTCCCACCACCCCCTTCTTTTGACCCTGGTACATTTAACTTTTTCTACAATTATACATTTTGCATCTGAATTTAGTGCTTCTGACAAGTGACAACTACTGGATTGACAACCTGAGAGAATGACATCCTATTTATCCAGAAAAGGGGTATAAGAGGCCACAGCTCTCCACCTACCATGTTAATCCTACTGTGCTTTTGGAAGGATTTTTCACGTGTAAATCTCAGAGCACGTAAAAAGGTCTGTATCTTTACTCCATTTATCAATGAGAAGACAGAGACTTGAAGCAATGTGAAGTGACTTGCTCAAGGGCAATCAAGAGAGGTGTATCAAAGCTCTGTATGCAATCCACCTCCCTCAGGGTCAACTGTCTGTCCAACTCACCCACCCATCACCTCTATTATAAAAGGCAACACATTTCCTTCAGCTTTTACCCCAGCCAAAGTGTATTTTGAGGTCAGATGAACACACCATGGACAATGCAAACTGTAGAAATCACTGGAGCTGTCAGAGGCTTCTTCAAGGTGTCCCTCTGCTCAACATAAATAGTAAGATACAAACTCACACTCATTTGCCCTAGGCTATTAAGGCAATAATTAATAGTATTACTGCCATGGTGAGTAACCCTGATTTTATACACTACCTCTTTTTCAGGCATGAGGATGGATCAAACTTGCAGACAAAATGAAAGTCTGAAAAGTCTACTTGCATATCTCCTCCTGGCACCACTGAAGATCCCTGAGCAGGAACATAACATCTGAGAGATGCTACCAGTCTGTCAAGGGACTGAAAACCAGAGCAGAAGCCTGTATTTCTTTTGCAGTTAGAAGTTCAGATGATTCAGTTCATTTAATGTAATGGTAAGAACATTACAACTACTAGTGTCCTGTATCAGCCCTGTTGACTACCAATGCTTTGTCCTATTTGTTCATATTGTACAACCACAGCTAAAACCTCACAGTACTGGCCAGAAAGCAGAAAGGCGAAACGTGAAGCAGAGGGAAAAAAAAAAAAAAAAGTCAAGGACTAGTCTTGTTTGGCTGTATTCTTCACCTGAAGATATTTGATGTCTTTCTACTTGAACTGTACTATGAGAGAACATTAGATTTCCCAGGATCTGCAACCAAGAGGTAGAAGTTGCTAGAAATATACACTTAATACAGGTGGAAATAAATAAAAAATGCTGACTTTTCTTTTGTTATTAGCCCTCTCTCAGTGAACATTTTTCCAACTACAAATCTCCAAAAGGAGCAGGAAATTTGAGGTGTAGACTAGCTAAGAGATATACCACAAGCTCAGGCTAGCAAGACTCATAGGTTGAACCCTGAGTCTTCTCCAGATGACCTGGGCAGTGTCCAGATGGATCTCAGCCTCCCCTCTGAATCTTACATCAAGACTGTCACAGAAGGCCAAGATTTGTAACAGAATTTTGTTGAAGATGGATCAGAAGTGATCTGGATGATCAAGGAGGCAGACGTACATGGATTTCCTGAGGGTGCAGAGGGGAGAAAGAAAGGTAGTGAACAAGCACATGCTATATGCAGACAGGCAGAAAGATCAGACTTTATCTTTATACCACATATCACTCCATCTCCCAAGGAAACTACATTCTCCCCTTCCTCTCAAGCAGGATGTTTCAGCCTCTGCTGTAGAAAACAGAACAAACAAGACAAAATACAATATGACTGATGTCTCCCCACCCTTCCATTTCTTTATATAAAACTTGGAAATATTTCTCCCATTCTAGACCTCTCCCTTGGGTTTTCTGCCACTTTCTGTGAGTTCACATCATTACATGGTTTTCCTGGCAAAGGCAGATGAGAGGAATAGATGTGAATTTGCATCCCCTTAATGCCATCCTAAACCAATCCTCTGCCTCCTTGAAGCTGTGCCAGTCAAATGCTGCACGAGAAGATCAATGCCATGCTGCCTGCTGATGTGGAAGATATGGGTTCAACTCCCATCTTTGCCAGAAGCTTCTAAGGTGACAGGTGGGTTTTATTTTCCCCTCTGTAAAACAAGCTTTGCATTTCATTACTCTACAAGGAATTTGGGAAGATGAAACCCCAGTGATGTTTCAGTGGCTCAGATTCAAAACTGGTAGAAATTTTCTATTATACATACTTTGGAACAGGGGGAGCGGAGCTATTTTACCCGCCAAAGTAGTTGAAAAATTCCTCATGCTCATTTCTAAGATGCTGTAAAAGAGAAGGAAAAATTCCAGCTAGATTCCCAGGCAGAGAGACATTATTGCTTGTGTGTCTCCTCCCGGGCCTATTTATTCACCGAAAAAAAAAAAAAAAACCAAGAGCCATTTGAAGAGATACCAGTACTTAAAAAAAAAAAAAGTCCCTTTTTAGAAAAACAGCACTTTCTCTTTCCCTAAGACACCCTAGAGCCACCCTACAGCCTCACTCTCTTCAGACATATCTCAAGACAAGCATTCTTTTTCCACTTTACTGACAAATAGCACTGTGGAACTAATGGGTGAAGAATGGAAAACTTTTCCTTTAAACAGGCAGGTCCCGTGGAACCAGGAGTTACAAGGTGCCAGGTGAATAACTAGATGAGATAGAAAGGAGTGTAATTTCATACAGACACAGATCATTCTAATCAGACAGAGAATTTAAAGATTCATTTTGTCTTTTTTTTCTTTATTGGTAATGAACATAAATCACAAAGGTAACAAAATCCTCGTCACTCTCCCTCCCCCCAATTACCTGCCCATGAGCTCTAAGGGAACAGAAAGCATGAAAGAAATTTTGGCATGTTTTATTTTGGACCGTCAGGCAGCAGTTTGTACTGATAGATGTATTTTTGAGAGCATACAGCTGCCTTATTCACTAATTAAGGCTTCTGAGAGTGTAATGAAAAACTGTGTGATTTCACTGCATGGCAAACGGCCAGCACAATTTGTTCCAGATACACAAAAGAGGTTTGAGTTGCAGATTATCTGGGTATGGGTAGGGTGAGTTTCATGCAGGTGTGCAGCAAAGGCAAGGAAAAGGGGGCTGGCACTGTATTCCCAGCACACTTGCAAATCCTACCATTGGAATTTCTTCCAGAGACAAAATCCCACAAAGCACTGGTGACATTTACCTCTTGTTCCAGTGTAACAACCCTTACCTGAGCCATGGACGGTATAAGCCTTATGTATCTGGTAACACTAGAGGGAGCATGAAGAAGAGGAGGAGGAAGAGCAGTTACATTTTTGGTGAAAGTGGTAATTCTGCAAGCTACTGTAACTTTTGCAATATGGCAAAAAGCCTATTCACGTAACAGACAGAATTTCTGCTTTCGATTCCATTTCTTGATGCATACTAGCTGGTGTGAAAGTCCCTAACCATTAAACATCTTTTGTTCTTGCCACCAACAGGAAGAGAAACGCCTCTTTCACATTGTGAGAAGCGACACCCACAAAACAGTTTATGCTTGCTCAAAATTGAGCAGCAGTCATGCAACACAATTCAGACAAAAACAGTCTCCAGACAATGGCTGGTGTATGAACATGTCTCTGAACAAAGCTGATACTTCAGCAGTCAAAAAGATAGAGCCTAGGCAAGGTGCCAAGACCAAGAACCCCAAGAATTGCTGACTAGCTAAAAAAGCACCAACTCCACAATAGAGTCCATCCCAGAACATCACTGCAGTATATCACCCTGACCACACTGGCAGCAGTCCTGAGGTAGCAGAGAGTGTGAAGGATGCACACTATCAAATTTACATACATAAAGAAGATAACAATATGACCAAAATTAAAAAGCTACTAATACATAGCAATCTACCAAATTGAAATTCTGGACTCTTTGGATATCCAACTCCATGTCTGTATCTATTATATTATGAACATGATCTCGATGACTGGCAGCAGCTGGAACATACAAGGCTTGCTTTCCTTGATATTTGGAAGAAAGCCTCACTTTTTATCCCAGTGTTCCACAAACGGCACTTTCCCTGCCAATTTCTCTGTGTTATAATCCAGGTTATATCCCAAATCCTTAGAGAGAAGCCATCAGATTTCATATATTAAGGAGAATACTGATCCATGGAGAGAAAACATGACAGAGAACCAGATCCTTCTCACTGATGGAAATAAACACAGTTTTGGAGACAAAACTCAGCTTCAAGCACAGTTTTGACAGTCTGATCAGTAAAAGGAAAAGTCATCACTAAACACTGGTAGGACCTTTCAGGAAAGACATTCTCAATAGGAGAAAGAACAGGCAACTTCTAACAGATTCATTTAAATTCAGCAGAGGACAACAGGGATGCCATAATCTGTATTTTTAGCTACAGTTTTAGAAGTAAACAGGGTTTTCAGAAATTATGTTATACTTAGTAAAAATGAATTATCAACTACTTTTTTTTTTTTTTTTTTTTTTAAGGGATTTTGGAAGACAATAGCATTGTCAAACACTGGACACATCTATTTAGTATTCAAAATTCACTGTAAAGGCACCCTTCATCCACAATATAGCTGCAGGGAACAACTGTGTTTCATAGAAACATAGAATGGTTTGGGTTGGAAGGGACCTTCAAACATCATCTAGTCCAATCCCCTTGCAGGAAGCAGGGACATCTCCAAACAGATCAGGTTGCTCAGAGCCCCATCCAAACTGGCCTTGAATGCTTCCAGGGATGGGGCATCCAGCACCTCTCTGGGCAACTTGTTCCAGTGTTCCACCACATTCATTGTAAAAAAAAAATTTCCCTATATCCAGTCTGAATCTACCTCCTTCTAGTTTACAACAGGTTCTCCTAAAATTTTTCTCCTTATCTTTCTTATAAGCCCCCTTTAGGTACTAGAAGATCACTATAAGGTCTCCCTGGAGCCTTTTCTTCTCCAGGCTGAACAGCCCCAGCTCTCTCAGCCTGTCTTTATAGGAGAGGTGCTCCAGCCCTCTGATCATCTTTGTGGCCTCCTCTGGACCCTCTCCAATAGGTCCACCTCCTTGTTATGTTGGGGGCTTAAGAACTGGATGCAGTACTGCAGGTGGGGTCTCACGAGAGCGGAATAGAGGGGCAGAATCACCTCCTTCAACCTGCTGGCTACACTTCTTTTGATGCAGCTCAGTATGCGGTTGGCTTTGTGGGCTTCAAGCACACATTGCCAGGTCATGCTGAGCTTCTTGTCCACTAACACACCCAATTCTTTCTCCTCAGGGCTGCTCTCGATCCATTCTCCACCCAGCCTGTATTTGTGCCTGGGATTGCCACAACCCACATGCAGGACCTTCCACTTGGCCTGGTTGAACTTCATGAGGTTGGCATAGGCCCACCTCTCCAGCCTGTCAAGGTCCCTCTGGATGGCATCCCTCCCTTCCAGCGTGTCGACGGCACCACACAGCTTGGTGTCATCAGCGAACTTGCTGAGCATGAACTCTATCCCACTGTCCATGTCACCAATAAAAATGTTGAACAAAGATGTTTCTTCAGTAAGTTCTTTTATTTTTTTCTAAAACATGACATGATTTTTTTTTGGTTTTCAAAAAGTTCTTTTTATTTAGTTGCCTTTCAAACTAATTATTTGTTACTTAACAAAGAAAATCTCATTAGAACTTGCAATGCATTTGTTTTCTATGTTTTTTTTTTCCCCTCAGAACAAAATTTACTATTTTCCTGACTGCCCTAACTCACAGTGAAATCAGTCAGCTGTCCTATGCCTCAACAAATCATGGCAATTAGCAACAAACACCATCACAGCACAAACATTTCTAAAGACTATCCACAAAACACATCGGGAGACAATATTCAGAACACATGTATCAAGAAGTTCTTAAAACATCAGTCATGGAAAACCTAATTAATCTGATTCAAAACAAACACTGCGGCCAAACACTAAGTGACATTAACCAGGCTGTAAAAGACTTCTACAGGAACAAAGTGAACCTTTGACATGGTTAGCGAAGCAGTACTGCAATCCAGAGAGGGAGAGGGGGAGGGAGGGAGGGAGGGAGGTTTGGGGCATGGATTGGTGCAAACCACAGCGTGTTCAGAGTAAAACAAGAAGGCATGATGCTCCTGTTCAAAACACTGAGCTCCATACAGCCCTGGCCTAGGTATATCTTACCATGATACATTATGGGAACTAGAAATCAATGTTTCCACTATAAAACAATGGCATGATTTTTCAGAACTGCTGAGCACAGAGATGCCCCTATTGATTTCAGTGGGATCTGCTGTGTATTTGATATCTCTGAAAGCTAGGCCACACACTTAGGTGCCTATATATAGCCTTAAAAGTCTAACTTTAGGCATCTGTTTAAAAATAAGTCACAGAAATCTCATCCTCTGTTCTTAGAAGCACTATAAGAAAAAACGCGAAGCCCAGAAGGGGCCAAACATTGCCCCTGGTATTTCAGATCCTATTGCCTTTCTCCACAATAGTAGCATTCAATCTGTTGCTGTGGCTGCAAAAACTCTCCAGGAGGAGGATACTGTGGGCCTACCTATGTTCAGTTTGAACCAGTGCTTCATAGGTATGAAGGGATGTGGAAACAAAGGCCACTGCCTGGATTACTAAAAAAAAAAAAAAAGATGTCAGTATTGTGATGATGGTCAATAAGAAGTTCCTCAGTCCTTTGCTCTGGTCAGGCCACACGTCCTTAGCTACTACCTAAGGAACAGTGCCCCAATATGATTAAAAAGCTGTTATGCACCACCTCAGAGAAGACGCATTTCCTTTCTTAAAAAAAAAAAAAAAAAAACAACAAAAAAACAACCCCAAAACCCCCAAATAAATCCAATTTATATTGAGAATAGCTGGTCACCTTGAAAACATCAGAAAAAAAATATAGCACTGGCAGCTTTACATGACTTAGAGATGTTAACTAGTGACTTTACCAGCCTGCACAGCTTCTATAGTACGTTAGGTGCTTCAAAAAGTTTATGATATTGCCTGTTTTTAAGCATGATAATATATGAGGATATTACCTCTGAACAACTACCGCGCTTCATTTGACAGAACAGGTCATAACGAGCCTTCACTTTACACCTTTGAAGCTTTGAATCAAGGGTAGGATTTTTGTCCATTTCTGTACTAAAGCTGCTAAAATTGAGGTCCCTTTTCTCTCATCACCAAAGAGCCTGTATTTTTTCCACAGCCCTAAAAAAAAGTGAATAATTTTACATCAAGGACATATGTTATTCTAATACCTAATATTAATCTGTTACAACACTGAAATATGAAAGGATCAAATATATTGCTGCAGTTGTCACACTGATGAACTAAGGGTTTGTACAAGTCCAGTTTTCTTCAGTAAATGGTTTTTCATTACCAAAAGTGGGCAAAGAAAAAGAGCACCAAATATATTCCCTTGCCCATCATCACTTCTGGGCTTTGGAGAGCATTTGCCATTCACCATTATGGTTTTAGGTTTTACTTGACTGGAATAGGCCCATAGACAGAGATTCCTCCCTCCTCACTTTAGATATTCTCAGAATAGAGTGTGATGGCCCAAAGTTATTTATGCAGCCAGTGAATGTAGAGAGAGGGGTCTCAGGAGGGCTGTTTATAACCACAGCCTGCTGGGTCAGCCCCAATATCCATTTATCCCAGTATCCTGTCTCTGGTAGTGGTCAGTAATGGCTATTAAGTGAAAAAGCACAAGAACAGCACAAATATGTATGCTCTCTCCCTAGTATACTCTCTTAACCTCTGCTGTCTCCATCTCAAAGACTTGCTGACCCCAAGGTAGCAACATTAGACTAAAAAACTGTTGAGTGGAGTTATCTAAACATTTGCCTAGTCACTTTGAGTTGGGGAACTTGTGCCAATCCCATCATGCTGCAAAGAACTCATCAGAGTGTAGGCAATCATGTAGAAACCACTGCCATAATATCACTGCTTCAGAATCTCAGGAGGGTGCTCTTATTCTATTGCAAGATACAGGTAGGCATCAGCAGAAAAGTCCAGGGGAACTCCAGCCCTTGGAAGCAGAGGTAGAAATGCCAGAGAACCAAGACCAATCCACTTTTTGAGCATCCAGGTAGCCCAAAAATGCAGAAGCACTATGGGTGCTTCTCATAAGAGAAGCCACCAGCATTAGTTTCCTTTTGGTGGAGGGGGGCTGACAAAGTGTCTTGCTTCAAGCTGCAGAAGAGTTAGGAAACAATGAGACTCCTGAACCTCAGCTCAGCTGTGTAATACCCAGCCCAGGCATCTTCTGTCCATTCTAGAGTAACTCTTAATTGGAAACAAAGACACTGCTGAATGCTGGAAAAGTTTCTGTGTGGCTTCCTGGGAAACACTTTGAGATATAGAAATGCTATTTTCAAAGGTGTTTTCTAAGCAGTATATTTAGCTTTGAAAATACAGCTGAAAAGACCAAAATTATTATAAGGGAAAAAGAAAAACAAAACAACAAGCACACAGAGAAGACTTTCGGAAAAACTTGTTTGACAAAATTTTTCCACAGTCTGTCTGTCAGCTAGCAGCAAACACACAGTTGTATAACTCTTGAAAAGGCTTGTAGTGAGTCAGCTGGGTACCTTACATACGCTGCCTACAATTCCCAGCATCCTGTGTGAAACACTTTCAGGTCCTACCACTTTTTGCTCTCAAAGTGGTGCACTGATCCAATAATCGGGTATCATGTTATCTGTTTAGCCAGCCCAGTCAATACATTGCTATTTAAGTTGCATCATCACCAAGATCTAGTTGGTACAACATCCGCAGGGATTGTGTTACAGAACACTTGATTGTTTGCTACCAAAATGCAGGGCTATTCAATCTGCCCCATGCTAGTCAACAAGAGGCCTTGAAACATGACCTGATCTCACCTCATACCGGAATCGCTTCCCAGACAGCTTTAGGGACAGTACCTGGAGTCTTCTGGACTCCAGCAATGGATGCAACTGCAGTGGACTGCAGAAAACCCAGTACTTGTATGTGCAGAGCTTACAGCACAGTACCAAAAAAATACCACAGAGCTGCTCGATGTCCTCACCATTCATGAAAACATAGGCTGAGATGAAAACCAGACAGTGATACCCAGTGTGATTCATAAACAGTGCTTTAGGCCAGAGTGAAGGAGGAGAGCAGATACCGCTCCTGGACGGCTAATGTTTGAAAGGCAGAATTCAGAGGGGGGAAATAAAATAGCGTTGTAAGTAAGCTCTAAGTTAGCGATGTCCAACTGAAAAAAAAGGGAAAATGCCAGGAGTGACAGGACTGACTGCCTCTGCATGGATCTGGTAGCCAGGCCTAGATGTGAGGGAAAACATTAACTTCTGCTTTGCATGAGTTGCTTACTACTACGTTCCTTCAAAGCCTCCCAGACGGAGAGAAAAACATCTCCCACCATCAGGCTCCACCAAGGTGACATGGTTGCTGGGAGACTCACAGTTGCAGATACCTACTACAGAAAGGTAAAAAGACAAATCCACTCTGCGTGTGTGACCGAGGCTTGCGGCTCAGCCACTTCCAGCTTGCTGCTGGCAGCCTGGATATTACCTCTAAGATAAATGAATAAGAGTTTAGGTCTTATTGGATTACTGTTTATTGAACTTTATAAATTCTAATTAACAGACCCCTGAGCAATAAGAGACATGTAGTGTACTCTTCATTTTATAGTGCAATTATTACTGAGTTTATCCTCAGCTGAACAAGAGGTATTAACGGATAAAACATGGGAAAGAAGACATACTAATAGATAAAAGCAGATATTGGAGACAAGGAGATAAACAGATACAACTAGGAGAAAATGCACAAGGCAAGAAAGAGCACACGTGTTTGGCTGATTAGGTTATTTCACTGCGTACACTACTATGCGGGAGGCCTGCAGGAAATAGATGAGACAGTTACACAGATGAGTAAGTGTCCTAAATATGCAAGCAGGAGAAAAGAGGTAGGGAGAAGGAAGGGGAGGGGAGGAAAAAAAAAAAAGAAAGAAGAGGTAAACAGCATTCAAAATAGGACAGAATTTGGAAATTTTTGTTTTTCACAGTTGCTCTAGAGGCATGTACATGTTGAGAAAGATCTCCCTACTCAGCATTTTGCCAGCTTGCAGAGAAAGTTGTACTACTGAAGCTTTGGTATTATTTAAAAAAGGAAGCATGCTCAGAGTGTTCATCCATCAACTAATTTATACAAACAAGATGCAATGCAATCCCTCAATCCCCACAATGGTATTGACAGAAGCCAAGCTGCTAACACAAGATCTGTGGAAACTCAGCTCCATTAAAAGCCATGATGAAAGGAAGGTATTTGTAAAGCACTGCCACTACAGTTCTTTCAGGCTATCCTTGCCCCCTCCTCATTCCCACTTGTCCTTTTTTAAATTTTTTATTTATTGAGCCAGTGCGTACTGTCTTTTCCAGAGATAAGAGGAGTAGGTACGTGTATAAACTCCAGCAGTAACTAACTACATCGATCCAGTCCTCATTGCCAGGATTTCATGGTATTTTCACCTGCTAAATATAAGAGCTCCCCTACCTGTCTGCAGCAGGTATTATGAAGTGGAAAAAGGAAAGAGACCCACGTCTTCTCCATTTCTTGCTTGAACTTTCACATTATGATTCCCCACTGGTGGGAATATTAGCATGGTAGTTCCCAGTTCTTCCTCCCCCATCCCACCGTGATGTCAGAGCCCAGATGCCCTCTACAAATGTAGGTGTCCTTCAGAGAACTCGCAGCTTATGAAATAATGCAAAAGGTAGATGGTAGGTATTTTGCTTCCTAAAGTCGCAAACACAGTTGGCATCAGTTATGTAATTCAAACAGAAATCCAAACATTTTTAATATTGGATGGCTTCTTCTTGGCCCATAGAAAAATCAACTCAGCAGCACTAAAACAAGCTGAAGACATGACTTCATCTTCAGGCTTAACACTTTCCTCCCTGTGAACCAATGTCAAGGGAGATGAGGGTCAGGGATATGATCAGACATACTACACATCACTAGTAAGTTAAAATAACATCAAGTGGCTACAGCTAGGTGTTGTGTGCACTTGCAATGAAAGATAGCCCTGTCCCAGCACAGTCACAGTCTGAACACAAGGCTTGAAAAGAAAGGGCAGAACAGCAGAGCTGCACGCAAGGAGAAACATCATTGTTACAGTATTTGATTTCTACCCCGTCTGTGACAGAGCTCGAAACAGGTCCTACATCTGCTTTCTCACAAATTATTTCTTCTAGTTATGGAAGAGTTGCAAGGGAAATCTTGCTATAATCCTGTTCAGTCTCCCTGCTCAAAGGAAAATAGATTTAGAAGCTGCAGCATGATCTAAGTTTTTTCTTTTTCTAAGGGTCCTAAATGTGAACTCCACTGGAGCTGCTGGTGTTAACTGCAGTAATGGACTGCAAATACTCCACATACTGGTAAGAGATCCAAACCTTGATTATAATGTCTGACTACTACCTAGCAACTTCTGCCCATGCAAAGGAGTTATAAGGAGGCTGATTTGTTATTGTTTTGAATGAACAAATCTTTTAACATGAGGAAGAAGATATGAAGAAAAAGAAGGCTTATAACTGTTTTTTTCAAGCTTTTCTCCAAACATCAGGGTGATTTTTCCATAATACAGCACCAGTCGAGTTTAAGAAATTTGATAGCCTCAGCCCTCTTTTATCCAGCTCTCGTCTCTGCAAGCTGCGTCCAGCTGTATCAATCACAGGAGTTACACTTCTCAGTTACTTTCCTGCATTCTCTTCCTCTGTAGATACTTGGAAGCAGTAATGTCTGTCTTCTTTAAAGCTATTAAGTAGGAAGTGGAAGCAAAATATTTATCCAAGAGTACGTCTTCTTGATGAAATATAATCTGCTTATGTAAACGCTAGCACAACACAGGGCCATCAGCAAAGCTGAAAACTCTCCTTCAGGTTAGAGGTTGCAAAATGCCTCAAGTTCCATGAAAGACAGCAAACAAGCCCCAGGTCAGTGAGAGTTAATCTACTCTATGAACTTAATGTGTCTAAGAAAGTGTTGCATACTAATAATGGCCAACCCTCTTACCACCTTCCGAGCCCCCCGATCCTGCAGTAGATCATACAGAATGGATTACATTAATTTTCTATAAACTATATCAACTTGAGTGACATATCCTTAAGGGTTAGGTGATTGATATCCACAATGAAGTCTTATAATCTAAAATCATATTAATATTAATATTAAAGATTTTCTGTCCTTTATGTGCATCATTAAATTCCGAGTATAAGGTAAAATTGACAACATACGTTTTGACAGCTTATCTATAATAAATATGCAAATCTTGATACCAGCATGTCATCACAGACTTTGCTGCTCCTTGAAATATCAGAGAGATCCTTTCTTTATATGACATTTACAGTGAAAGATCAGATATAAAGCATTTTGTATGACTGAGATTTTCGTTGGTTTAGTCTTCAAGCACAATGATAGGGGCTCCACATTCCATTGGCACCAGGATAACCCCTCCTCCTATCTCCTCTTCATGACACTATGGTGGGGAAAAAAATTCAAGTGTTTCCACTCTTTCTTTGCTCTTCTTGCAGCAAATGAATTTTTATAAAAAAAACATACTGTCTGAAGGCATCTTAGCAACGCCTTCCCTTAGGCTCACATGTATTACCAGAGGAGATGGTTCAACACAGTAGAGTTGGATTTAACCCAGGAGAGGAATTAAATTAATAGACAGGATGCCAGCTGTCCTTAACCCTGTGAGGTCACCTCAGATCTGGATAGTGCCACCTCACTCAGGTATACAGCACAGGGAATTCAGAAGCCCAGGTCTGATGGAAGCAGTATTTCAGAGTGGTATCCTGCCTGTTCCTGCCCTATAGGCATACAATACCAACCCACAGATACTCACTCCATCATGTAACCTGTTACACAGCATCTCATGCCTCTGTATTCACAGAAGTTCACAAGTCCAGCAACATGATCTTTCTTCATTTCCACCCTGTTGCTCGCTAGGACTCTGCACGTGCAGTGTGAGGCAATGCCACTCCTGGGTTGTAGCACAACACTTGCAGTGAAGAGTCCAACCCAACTGCCCTGTGCTGACTTTAATGCATTTTGCAGCCCTCAGCCCTTTCCTCCCTCCACTCTCCTTATCAGAGGCTGCTGCCAGACAACAGTGGCAGGAACAGCGTTTGTTATGTGAAATTGCTGTGACTAGCACAACAAACATCTATTTTTGATTGGGAATTTGAAGCATAACTAATCTAAACAACTAATCACAATTTTTACTCTACCTTGAGAGAGAATGTGTACATGTCCATGTGCACATACAACTGCTCTCATTATCTCCTTCTAAATTAGTCCTCGCATTTTCTTGTCGGTAGAAAAAGGAATTGAAGGGAAATATAAAGAGTTTTTCAATGAGGACAAAATTCAAAAGAAACCAGCCTGAGGCTATGAAATTTATTGTTTCAAGGTCTGTTATAACCGTTTGTTCCTGACAAGGATGGGGCACAGGTAGAGCAAGAACAAAAAGATTAGAAAACACTGAGCCATCTTTGCTTCTGCTATCTTCTGGCCAAAGCCTGACCCTGGCCATGAAATGTGGGATATGAACAGGGCAACATGAAAGCACGAAGTGTGTGATGGGGGCTTCACCATAGAGTCCATGTGTGTGTGTGGACAGTTGTGCTGAACAGGAGGCAATAATGCAAGGCAGCTTACCCTGCACTCATTGAAGGATTAAAAAGCTGAGCCTTTACTATAGAGCAAAAGCATGAACACTAGCAGTTTGAACAAAATAATCCCCTTCAACCTCAGGGAAGACAGAAGATTTATAATTTGTTCAGGTGTTGAAACATTCAGGGTCTCTTAATCCCCCCAAAAATGAGTGGGGTTTGGCCAGGGAAGACCAGCCCATTTTTCCATAGATTTTTCAGTGCTGACACATCACTATTGCCTTGCAGCATCCACTACTTGCCTTTCACTAAAGTCACAGGAGCTTATATTTAAAAAGCCTCTAGGCTTACTCAACAGCATCCTCCCTCCCACGACAGGCTTGCATGGAGAGTTTTAGTGCTGCAGAAACTCCACTTCCCAGTACAGGTAAAGTTGCTTGGAGCCTGCTAGGGAAATCCTGCTGCTGGAGAGGGAAATCTGTCAAATAAGGCATCTCCCAATTCATCCTGTCAGCAGCCAGCCTCTGCTCACAGCCACACCACACAGCAGCTGCGCACTGCGAGATGCGGTTGAGGGCTGCCACCTTGCCTGCCATCTAGGAACCAAAGCAGGAACTTCCTGAGCTAACAGATGCAACTCCAAAACCTGAGCTATAAAGAAGGCGAGCTCTGAGGGAAGGGCTGCAATCCCTGTACAGAGAGGTATCAACAGGACATGTTGCCAGTGCCGACCCCAAGAGAGGCTGTGTCTTCTGAGAAGGAACGGGCAAATAAAGGAGGTTTTGTTTCTTCTTCCCCTCCACCATTCTCACAATTAACACTCAGCTCTTGTGTTGAATTCATCTCTGACTAATCCTCCCCTGCTTTATTTTTTGTTTGTGTTGACTTGACACACCTTAATCCCTGAGTCAGCTCCTATTTCTTGTTAAACCAAAGGTAAATTATACCACGTCTATCCAGCAATGTTAAAGCCAGCAGGATTTATAATGCAAAGCACCTGCTAAAAATACCCAGGCGAGCATACCAACTGCAAGAGCTTTCCACAGTGCCAGAGACAAACATGTCACACCCAAAAGATGCAAAGCAAGACAGGAGCAAAGCAATGCAGTTTATGAGAGACCTGGGTCCCTACCCTGCCTAATAAAGGAGAAGGCAGGAGAATTTTCCTGTTGGCCTATGCTCATGCAACAATTTTTCGCACTCCCTTCCCCTGGCGTCACGGTTGTGCCACCTCTCACATGAGCATCACCCACGCCACGTGCTGCACCATGCCTGCATGGTCCCCTGAAGCAGGTGGTGTGCTTGCTTGTCTTCATGCACGTATTCATCCCCATTCATTGGGACTCCACGCAGAGGCGTTTCATCTCATCCCAGGCACTGCCTATGCATTCTCACTCATCCTCAGCTCCACCAGTGCCACGCTCCTGTACTCTGTTTTTGCCTCTCTCCTCATTTGTTTCACTCTCTCTGTGTCCAACACCCTGCCTGACTCTGCCTCTCACACCTCTACACGCTGGTGTGTTCCCCCTGCATCCATGGCCTCAGCTCTGCATGCAATTTGCTTTTCCTCTCCCTTCCTCCTTCCTGCCAACATCAGTCTCTCTTCCAAGTTTGCAAGAGCCCATGTGCCAGGCAGGAAGACTATTTTTTTGATTCATCCACATTATCAGGAAAGTGCATCCAGATCTGAACAGCCCTGTCAGGTCTTGAGAAATGAAACAATAGCAAGTATCTGGTGAATTTCATGGTTATCAACACTCCTAATCAGGCAGATGAACTGGGAAAAAAAAAAATAAAGCATTCATTACTTTGAACTAATGATTCCTTAACATCTTTGCTTTTCAAGACTTGACTTGCTTCAGTTTCCTATTTTTATTTT
Source organism: Tetrax tetrax (assembly GCA_009806455.1). Taxonomy (NCBI): domain Eukaryota; kingdom Metazoa; phylum Chordata; class Aves; order Otidiformes; family Otididae; genus Tetrax; species Tetrax tetrax. The sequence goes on along the minus strand of WHYT01016843.1, from coordinate 155,298 downwards.
TAAATGAATGAAATCTCAGTGCTTTTTGCCTGGGAATTTCTGCAATATCCTGGAGCCTGAGGTCTCATTTCCTCCTCCCCCTCCTCTGGCTTCTGTTTGCAGAGCATCATTCTCATTATGTAATGATGTTTCTGTTGAGCTGGCAGAGTTACATAGTAAAGCGCATTAACCTGGCGATAACGGATCACTTACATTTTTTATCATGATCTATTGCCGAGTTAGCACACCAGGCCACGTCCAACAGCACCGTGCACTCGATAAATTAGTGTGCTGGCCTAGAACCCGTGATGGAATATTGTTTGGATTTCTGGTGGCTCTGCAACTAATCGTATTTTTCCCCATCTGTTTGCTTTGCTGTGACTCGGGGCTGTTGAGGGAGGGGGAGTTTAGGGGATGAGAGAATCAGAGATCTGTCTGTGTAAGATTTATCCCTTGGCACTAACTGTCTCGCCCACTCCTTTATTAGGGCCTCTCCCTTCAACTCATTTCCGGTTGATAGCCTCCAACTCTGCCTGATCCAGGTGAGGTGCTGACCCCTCCGTACTGTCCATAGGGAGAGAAAGTCTTCCGACAGCTGCCAGCAGTTTCTGTAACCAGATCAGCTCAGGAGCCCTACATCTCTGAAGTTACCTCAGGCAAATCTGAAACAGGACTGGGCTCTCCAAATTTTTTACTTCCTACTCTATTGGTCTCTGAGCCACATGCCTCAGGGGAAAAAAAAAAAAAAATCAGATGCCAAAGCATGCCTCAAGCCAAGGCAGAACTCAAACTGCTGATGTGACCAACATCAAATCCCATCTGACTTCCAGATCCCCACCCAATGTAGACATGATAATGGTTTTCGAACTTAGGTTTTTGTGAGGTTAACAACCCTAGAGATTCTTTTCAGGCCCAACAGTCAAGACAAGATCCCTGCTCAAGGATGACAGGACAAAGACAGGAAAGCTTGCGGTCATTGCAGCTGACCTTTCAGGCCAAAAAAAATAAGGGACGTATATTATAGAATCATAGAATCATAAAGAATATATTGCTATATCCTCTTTGCCTATAGTATCTGCAATGGATACACCTACCGCACCTGATACAAAGGGGTTTTTTTTTGTTTCCTTTTTCATGAAAGTCATGTTTAATTTCCCTACACTTCAACAACTAGGGGCAAAAATAAGTCTCATTGCCACTACTTACACAAGGCCTACAAAGCCAGATTGTGGCATTAGGTATTTCTATGCATAGCCCATTGAGAGCTGCCCCATTATTCCTGCAAACTAAGCAGGTCACTAGAGAGACCTAGAGGTCCCAATTCTGGAAACTTATGCATGTAATCCTGATGCCACTGCTGACCACAACAAGTTTATTTGTGTACTTAAAGTTAAAAAACTTCATGAAGTGCTTGCAGGATCAGAGTCCTATTTCCCTGGATGGTAGTTCTGCTGCTGGTAAATAAGTGCCAGGAAATAGAGCAGAGACATGCTGGTTTGTGCATCCCTAGGCACACGGAAGACAGAAGCAAACTCTAATATTTACCAACCTGAAAAAAACTGTAAAAACCTGGAGTTTCCAGCTTCTCTGACAGCACTAGCAGCAGAAGAGTGAAATAAATTAAATAATCATACCATAAATACTAATTAATTGCCATTAAAAAGTACTCAAATCGTTTAAAAGAAAAATGCAGCCATTAATCAGAATAGCTCAGGTATCTAAATAAATATTTACTATTATGTGTGCATATTTAATCTACCTACCCATCAAAGACTAATGCTCTGTTCCTTGCCAGTGAGGCTTATTAACATCCTAGAGGGATAAAACAGTGCCCCAGAACTGTGCTGGAGTGGGGCGTAGGGATTTGGGAGGAAAACAGTTGCACAGGTAAAAGCATAAGCCTGGAAATGTGGTCCTATATTTAGACTTACATACAGGAATAACCTCACCTAATTACTTGTGTTTAAACTAACAGTTCTGTGCCCTAATACACAGACTCATTGTCCCAAGCAGGCCCTTCTTAATGGATAGATCTCATCCCAAAGAGCTCCTAAGCCCACACATCAAAGTCTTCTCAAGATCAGGATTTAACATATTGTATTAATGGGAATTACTTTCAAGTGACTGTGCAAGAACAGGTCTATCTATAGTTCTCAGAAAACAACAACAACAAAAAATCTCCATGTTTGAAGCCTGCTCAGAGATGATTTGTTAGGGACGTGGGTTGGAACAATTTTCAAGAGAAGAAAAAATTCCTCTAGGAAAGAAAAACAGAACTTCTAAGCTTTAAAGAAGGGGGAAAAGAGACATAACTATCTTTGTCTGAGAACACACAATCCAACCCAAAGCTCACAAACAAGAATTAAGGATCCTCACCATCAGGAACAAAGAGATTTAGCAGTCTTCTGCCTACCACAAAATGGACCCTTTAGGGCCTTTGCAAGGCTTCTGTCCCTCATTTTAAAGGGTCATACCCCCAAAAAAGCAGACTAGAAAGTGCTCTCATTGAAGGAAAACTAACAAAACATAGCTTGAGGGAAGGAAATGATAAAAAGAGAGGACAGTGAGGGCTTGTTTAGATGCTATTATGTGACGCTTTTGGGGTAGTCCTGAACTTGTGTGCTCCTGCTTTTTAAGCAAATTGCTTTTCCAAGTGCCTTTAGGGGAAATTAAATATAAACAATTAATAAGTATTGGAAAGATTATTTTTAAGTGTTCTCAGTAGGCATTTGCTATGATTGCTATTATTTCTAATAAAATAAATGAAGGGAGAGGGTTTGAGGTTGGTGGGTTTTTTTTCTCCTAATTGGGCCTTGCTAAAAATTTATTCTTTTTCAATGAAATCCAAATAAATACTTCAGTAGTGACAAAGCTAAAAAAGACTCAAAGAACAAGCAAGACCATTAAGCTTATGAGCAGGACTTACTACAAGAGCTTGTTTGGTAGGGTTTTCTAAAACTTTCAGTAGCTTCTTACCTAGAGTTAAAGGGTTATAAGTAGGTAGGGGCTACTCTAGAAATCAGACTTTTTAAACACTACTGCCAGTAAAATAGCAAATATATTTTCCACTTGCTAACTTTTCTGATGTCTTGTTTTCTTCTGTGGAAAGTGAATTTCAAAGCTTATGCTTATCCCTTAGCAGTTAAAAGAACACTACCTAATAGCTCTATCTTTCTAAGGGAACCTTGGAAACAAAGACACAGGAGGTACTCACTTCTTGGTGACTAAGCGCTAAATCCAAAACCAGAGTCAGGTACATATCTCCAAAGGAATTTCAACAGCAGATTTACAATCTATGTAACTTTATAGATGCAACTCTACATCTCTTTTATTGTGTTCTACCCATTCATGTAGAAAAGCCCAGGAAAAAGAAAACAGCCTTATAACTAACCTCTCAGCTGTAGGGCATCTGTGTAGTTTTATTGACTTCAGTAAAGTAGTGCTAATTTACACCAGCTGGGAACCTGCATGACAAATGTAGTGAGTGGGAGCCAGGTCTGATCTTGCAACAAGCTCCTGCTCCTGGGTGGAACCACCTCAGCAGGGAGAGGCATCAGAGGCAGCAGCAGAGCTTTGCAAAGGAGCCTGGCAAGGTCCACCTTCATTTCTGAGCAAAACATGTATTACCTCTCCTAACTATGTGTAAGAAATTGTTTTTGTCCTAACCTTGTACTGCTTCTCTTTCTTTAGGTAATCCTGATTTTCAGGAAATAACTTGATGTTTTTTAAGGGAAACAGTAAAAAGTGCTTGGGTAGAAATGACAGCAATGGCCTGGCTAATACCTTCCTAGAAAGGAGATGAGGTTATGAGGAGATTAAAAAAAAAAAAAAAAAGAAAGAAAAAAGAAAGGGAAAAAAATACATAAAAAAGGAGTTGACTCTAAATGTTGGGTAAATGTGGTTTGATGGAGATACCTGATGGAAGTAGCCTATGCAAGTGTGTACTGTTAAAGAGCATGGACATGAAACATCTGTTGACAGCAAGGGGACAACGTTTTCAAAATCTGGTGTTTGTTCTGAGACTGCATAAAACTGATATTCCATGTTCCTGTGTTGCTGTGATGGCTGTGGAGAGCCTCAGTGCTGTTTTGGTACAGAGGGAAGGAAGAAGACGACTCTTGTCACTCACCTTTCAGCAGTGTTGAAGAATTTCCTGCTTTTCACTGATGACACTGGGTTTTTTTGTTGCTTTGTTTTCCAAACAGCGTATGTACATGCCCTGCCTCATGGCTCCGAGCTATGGCTGTGCAGTCAAACAGAGGAGCAGAACATGGAAGTGGCTCCACGTGGCTCAGATGCAGCCTGGGACTTGCAGACGCAAAGATGGAGCAGGTGTGACATGTCAATATAACTGCATGGGGTCTCTTGCATGAGCAGTCCAGCATGTGTGTCTGTCTCAAATCTAAGTCAACCTTCCATCCCTGTCTTCCAGAGATGTTTGCAGGAGGGGGATAAACTAACCTTGGTGACTCTGGCATGTCCTTGAGGAGAAAAGTTCTTCTAGGCTGGTTCAGCAGGAGGACCTTAATGTGAGCAGTTTAGATTTCCTGTAAAAGTCTGTAAGTTTTAAGATGATGGGTGTGGTTTTTTTTTTTTTCTGATTCCTTCTTAGGATTTTTTGTCTTTCTTTTTTGCTTTAACTGTAAGGCAGGTTCAAATCAATGTTTTAGAAAATAGCACCTTGATTCTTTGTCCTTGACCCCAGCCTGTTTTTCTCTGCAAAGAAGTGATGTTTGTTTTGTCAAATGTTAGAAACTACAAGCTTTGTGTTTCTATGACCTAGCTTGGCTTTTACTGCCAAGGAGATTTTAACAGAAAATCCTCAAAAACCCCAATGTCCTAAATATTTCAGGTGAACGTTTGTCTCATATACATACGTGGAGAGAGAGTGGTTTTGGTTGGGGATCTCGGCTATAGAGGAGGGCAGGCAGCTGACGTGGTTGTGCTAAGCATAGTTAGGGGATGCTGGTGCTGGAGATGGCTATCTGGACCGATATGAGTGAGTACGCCATCAAGTACATGGCAGTGATTTAAAGTGACAGCTACTATTGTTCCCAAAGCAAATAGTGTGTGCGAAAAAGAATCAAGATGGTGCTTCGAATGCTGAATTAGCAGGGGATAAAGATGTTTTGCTGCTTGTTGTATCTTAGTTCTGGGCCAGAGAGAGTTTGAGAGCATGATGCTCTGGTAAGGGCATTTATGTGCCTCAGAGGAGACCTCAGATCTGGGCCCTGCTCCAAAATATGGATTTGTTAGAGAAGGTGTATTTATGCTGATGGAACAGGTACTTTTGGGTTGAAGAGAAATTGAGCAAGGCATTTGAGGTTGGGACATAAACACCACAAATTATGGTCTAGCCATTTTTATTTATTTATTTATTTATTTATTTATTTATTTATTTGTGGCTGTAGCTCCAGCTTTTTCCTACATCTCAATTCCTCTTATATAACTGCGAACAGAAGTAGCTTTTACTTTCTAGGGGCAAGATAAGAATATATGTTGTGAGATGCTCTTGCATGATGATGGAAAGTGTATCAGTATATAAAACTCTTGCTGACTTCACTGATGGCACAGTGCATGGTGCAGCATAAGGATATTGATGGTCAAAAAAATTAAGTTCACTTTTTCCTTTGTCTGCTAGGTTGGTATGTGCCCTTGAGTGTATGACTTCCTCTCTTCTGCCTCTTTTGGCTTGCATTTTTGTTAAAGTATGAACAGCACCTTACACCATGGGGCACTGATTGCAGCTGAGCTTCCCAAACACAACCATATCGCATAAGGCAAACTTATGAATTATTTCTATTGGTTGTCTGATAGAAAACAAATTTATTCTTACTCTTGTAGTAGAATGTCATTACTATTGCAAGGAAATGGAGTTTCTCCCAGCTGTGCAAAGCTGGTGACAGAACTAGGGAGCTTTGAACTTCCCTTGAATTTGCTAATGCATGAATTGTCACTGACTAGTAAAGTAGAATTTTCCTTTGTGCTTGTTTGTGGGTGAAATTCATTCCTCTCTGTTTAGGCTTCTCTAGCTATTTAAGCTGAGGCTGATGCAGAGGGCTTAAGGATTGCATAGGTGTGCAATTACTCTCTACAGAGGAGTCCAAGTTTTCATCTCTTATCTGCTGTTAGCTTTGCTCTAAGATGGGGTATGTGGTGGTGATGTTGGACGTCTCTTCAAATCATCTGGAGTTTGGAGCTAGAATCAGGGTTGGTGTGAAGAGTTAAACAACACTGATTTCAGTGGAGTGTCTTCTATTTACAGAAGTGTCCTGAATCAGATACTAGGAATTTAGTTCAGTGACTCTTGGTTTTGCATCAGTCGACTGGAAGTCACATACTGTTTCCTGCCTGCTATAAGGCCAGAAAGACCAAAAGACTTGCTTCCCTTTGCCTATCAGCTTCTTTTCTAATTCTAGATGGAGGCACTCATTTAGACCCAGATCTCACTAATCATGTCTTAAACCCAAAGAATAGATTAACTCTGTGCTAGTGCAAAACTAAAAAAGCTTTCTAGGAAAATCAGGGTACTGTGTGTGCTTGCAGACTACCAGAAACTGTTCTGTGGAGAAGGATCACACAGCTTGACTAGGGCAACCTGCCTTCCAGCTGGTGTTACTCACCTTCTCTCCATGGTGAGAAGAGGAAGGAGAGTGTATTTTTAGCTTAGTTTTCAGAAGACAAGACCTATGTGATGGTGTTGTCACTGTCTCAAACTCTCCACTTCTCTGCTTCAGTGATTTCAGAACCTATTCTCCAACCTGAGATAACTTGACTAGGTCAAAAATCTAGTGACTAAACTGGAAGAAATTTTACGAAAATTATTGTCTGAGTAGAGGAGAGACATTTAAATTAAAGATACCCTAGATAGAGACCACCGGGATGGCCCAACCATATTAGCTGAAAGAACTAAAGTTCTGTTTAATCAAAAAAAACCTTTCAGGTTTTCTGTTTCCCAGCCCGTTTCACTGTCTCAGGTGGCACCTGCTGAAGGGATGGTTTTAGTGAGGCATTTCATACCAAGAGCACCAAGGAAGAAGAAATGATCCAGTTTGGTGCTCTTGGGTGACACTCTCATGACTATTGTTTTCAATTCTTCCTTTGACTCCAAATTACCGCCTGAAGCTCCCGTGTCTGTGTCAGGGCACTTCATCCTAATGGACTCTCTACAAAAGCAAAGGCAGCAGCTGGAGCAGTGTACCTCTGCTCTGAGGTTCCTGAAATCATTGTATCTAACTTGGTCCAAGCTCATGAAGTTCCTTGGATGCTTGATAATTCAATGTCTCCCATACCTTGCTAGAAAAAAAAACCCCACTGAACTCGTTAAGCAAATGTACAGGAGCTGGAATGTGCCTTCCTCATCAGAGATGCGTCTGCATGAAAAACGGCAAAAGATGCCCTGCAGTAATTATGCCAGTGGGTACCTTTTAAGTTGATTTCTTTAGGAAATATGTTTTTTCAAGCACTTATGCTGTCTTCCTACTTAGGAGTGGCTCTGTCCATCAGTCTGTCCTTCCCATGTAACCCTGAAACACACTGGACAAATTCAGCACAATATGATAGAGAGGAGAGGTCTCAGAGACTATTATAAACTTCATTAATGGGATGACTGATAGTGAAATCTCTGAAGAAAAGGCTACTAAGCTCACCCTTGAGTAGACATTAGGGAATCTGCATGGAAAGCAAGACATCAAAAGTGAAGCATCACCAGTTTTCTCTGCTCTCCGAACAACTTGTTTTTAGCTCTGTTGGACCTGAGTGAGACAGGGGAAGGACAGATTTAATTCCCCCGCCCTGGCAAGGGAATATGCTTAGCCCCTGACATCATTATAGACAAGTCCCTCCAGGGATATTAAAGATGGAGAGCATAGTTCAATCTTGGTGGCGTCATGTCCAGAGGGCCAGTGGGAGAAATCCTCCTTGCCTAGTTAGGCTTAAAGGGAAACTTAACACGAGGAGGATGACTAAAGTGCATTTAGAGCAAGTGATTTATGTAAAACTATAACCTTTATAAAATAGGATTAAGTGCCAATGTGCTTACATTTGGATGGGGAACGCTTGTTATTTGCCCTGCAAGAGTTATGGCCAATAGGTCTCTGCAAACAGAGACCGAAGAAGAGACAGAGAGTCTCAGTCGCTTTTTTCTTTTTCCTTCTGCTCCTGCCCCCCTCCTTCTTTCATTAAAGCTACACATCATATGAAGTGGCACCAGCCTCAGAGAGTCTCTGACAAAACCACTGCATGGAGCCTCAGGACAGAACTCACTGCAGTTCATGTTCTCTCCCTCTGCCCTTCCTCTCCCTGCCTTTTGCTTTCCGAGTGTACATCCAATAACTCAGATGAAGCTTAATCTTGTTTGCTCTGTCTCTAATTCTCTCTTCCTTTCTCTATTCTTCTTTTCTCTTGCTGCTTTGCTTCCTTGTCCCTCCTTTGCCCTCCAGCTTCAAGTTCTGTTTTATGTTGCTCTAGAACAGCAGCAATTTTCGGGCTTACCTTTATCCTTTCCTGTTTCTGGCCTTTTCCCTTAGTTGCGGATCAATAAGTACAAACAGTGGGCAAGGTAACATCAGTGGAATAAAAATGAGTTGATACAGCTCAGTCCCTGTTTTACATCTCTTAAATAGTTGAATGGGCTTATTTTACAGCAGAGATGTGCTGGGAACGGAGGGAGCAATTCTGGTTTTTTTTTTTGCTCTAAGGCCCACAGGGTGATCCTGCTCAGAGATCCAAATGCTGTCTTGAAGATGAATCTCTTGCCCAGGAGGTGCAGGCTGTTGAGTGAAATGGTGCACTGGTCTGTGATGATTAGCAAGGAGCTGATCTCACAGGGCTCATTTGCCACTACCCAGTCCTGGGTACTTTGGGATCTGCTTTGGGTTGTTTTTCAGGTTCTGAGTATATGTAAAAATCCACCAACAAGAGATCTGCTCCTGCAGCATGAACTCAAACCTCTAAGAAGATGAACTGATGAACTGCCATTGCCTTGAATTTTTTTATTGCTTCTTCTTTTGGTTTTGTTTCCTTTTTTTTTTTTTTTTGTTGTACAAAAATCTAATTAACAGACAAGGTGTCCTATAATTTCTGAGCTGAGAACTTGTACCTTTATTTCTGTGCAAACCCTTTGCGCTTTTTGACACCTTCCTCTGTGGAAAATAGAAAACATCAACTGCCTGAAATGACAGAAATAGAGAGCTCAAACCACTTAAAAATAAGCACTGTCCAATGAAATTTGACTCTAGTTATTTCTTGGTTTTAGGAAAATCTTCCCCTTTGCACACTGGTGGGAGAACAGAATTATTGGTAGACTTGGCTTTTCACATTTGCCGCTGCTATCTCAGAAGGAAATTGTGAGTATAAATCAGTTGGGGGCTCTGATCTAGCTATTCTCTTCTCTTTTTGAGTGCAGATTGCTATGTTTTCCTCCCTAAGAAATGGGAATCGGCCTCATGGAAATGCAAGGCTTGTGAAGCTGATTCTTATCATGCTGCAGTTTTCTGCTGGTATTATTGCAATGACTTCCGCGTTCTTTGCTCTTGGTATATATTGAGATTTATGAAGATAAGCATTGGTGCAATAGGATTCCTCAATATTAGTGAGAATAATTAATTTCTAATCTAAGCCCTAACATGACATGTGCCAGTTATTAGTGGATAAATAGTAAAAGGGGCAGAGCCTTCATTCAATCTGAATTCTTGCTGCTCCAAACCTTTTCAATATACTCTCAACTTTAGTCAGGTGCTGTAATATTGCATTTCTGCAATAAGTGCTTTCTCAAGTTTTTCATCCTGACTCGATGTGATGTCTCTCTCAAATGGTTACCTGCAGCTGTCAGGATTAGGAGCACTGAGCTGCCCTCTAGACAAAACGTGAAGACACTAACACAACTTGGCTTTCTCAGATTTCCGGCTCTCCTGGTCTTGGCTAAGCTGGCTACACTCTAACAACAATTTTTCTTCCAGTGATTCTGGTTTAGTGCTAGAGCTCAGAGCACCACATTGAACAGGGAGCCAGGAGAGCACGGAGGCAACAGAACTCCCCCTCCCAACACCCAAGACATCCCAAATCAGTTTGATTAGAGTTTTGCTTGAAAGCTGCTGGGTCCCTTTGAGCCTAAATAGTTGTCGTGTTTTACAGATGGATTATTCTGAATCCTTAGGGAGGGGAAAAAGATTAACAAGGAGGATAAAGTAGAAAACCACTGTTGCAACAATCACACTAGCTTCAGCTACCCGATGGCTGCTGTTGTGTAATGCAATCCCCGTATACAGTGCATTACCAACCTCCAATATGTGGTAATATTTGCATTAGCATTAGGACACCATCAAGCCTTTACTTATCCACATAGTTAAAATTGTTATCTGTATATGAACCCCAGAGATGATATATCTAGTTGTCAGCAGTGACCTGATGATAATAGCAGTACAATTTAGTTACAATATACAATATCATTAATCATCCAAATGTAGCATAAACAGAATGGACCATTTGCTAAGGTCTTGCCGGGGGTGGGAGGAAGGTCCCTCACTTATAACAGCTGTATATGCCAGAGGCTTCCCTAAGGAAAGGGGCTGGCAGGATGGGGGGGAGATTTTTCCATCGAAACCAAAATCACCTTCAAGGGTGGTACATGCCTCTATTTATTAGCATTATGCTACATATGCTAATGGCAGACTGTACACTATTTCTGAGCATTAACATCTGCTCAAAGCAACAGACTTTCACTTACAGAAACTGATTTAAACTCAGTGAAGCAGATAAACACAGAAATCTAAGCAGGTGGCTGCGACTGAAGGAAGAATTCTCAATTCCTGCACTCAACCGATGAACTTCACTAAAACCATAATTAATATTCAGATAACTATATTCTGACACATAGAATAAACAAGATCATTTAAAGGATGCAAATGTCTACCTGGGACAAAGAGAGGTAGGGGCTTGGGTTTGGAATACAGAGCGGTTTGAATAGAAATCCAAAACACTCCTTAATTTCGTGCTGCTGCCTTTGATGTTGGCCTGGGTCAGAAAACACAAATAGCAAGGGGACATTATTGTATCGTTCACAGGCATAAAGTGGGAATTAAACTTTTAAACAAGCAGTTTGTAGAAGGTGACAATAGAAATGAATCTTGCCGTGTAGGATGCTGGATGGTGTAAAGATCTTGTTACCGAAGTGCTGGTAAATTTTGTCACTACTTGTTATACCCCAACCTTTTATTTGGGAAAAGTACAGACATGATAAAAATATGAACAAAATAAATATTTTTCCTTTCTCTCTGGTCACACTTACTCAAGCTTTATTTTGAGCACTGATAGCTATTTCCAAGTGAAAGACTCACCAATGTTTCATCCACAGAATAATGTTGCAGAAGCAAAAGTCCTCTCTGTTTCTCTCAAATTCCAGATTCATCTGAAAGCTTGGATGGACTTTAAATCTAATCTATATGAGCCTGAAGCTTAGAGTGAAATGTTAAATGGGGGTGACTTTTACATGGATTCAGGTTTTATTGCAGGCATTTGATCTGGTTCCAGATGTACCTTTTCTCCAAATAATTATGCGATAGTTTTTTCTTATACTACGGGTATATGTCCTTATAGCCAGTCCTAAAAGACATATTCAAACTTTGTATGTTCCAGCAAGGCCTCTGAACTAGTATTTCTTTTTGGGTGCTCTGAATTACTTTTCTCCTCTCTACTGACCAGGTGCAGGGACTTAGGTGGAAGATGCAGTGCACGTATGTTATGAAGTTTTCAAGAATTGTGGATCAGATCCCCACAATGATGAAATTGCTCATTACATTTTATTACATGAAGAAATGAACCACATCAGACTTTGGAAATCCCCTGGGTTGAAAATGGTGAGAGGCTAGGAGAATGTTTGAGGGAGGCTTTGTATATACTTGCCCTGTTCTTACTGTTCCCTGGGCATCTGCTTATGGCCACTGCTGGGTGCAGAGTGGCCTTCTGTACTCCGTACCTCTGTATCAGCATGGCTGTACTTACATTCTTAAAAAAGCAACATTTTTTCTTTCCATTTTGTTTCTTTTTCTCTTTTCATCTTTAATGCTTAAAAGCTTCTCTAAGCAGCCCTCAAGGATGTCAGCTTTGATTGTAAAGCTGGTACCTGTTTTTGCTGGACTCCAGAAGAAGGTGAATGGGAATGAATAGCAAGTGAAGCAAAACTTACAGGGTAATTTTGAGACCTGAACCTCAAAATAACAAAATACACTTTGTGCATACTCAAAATACCAATTTGCCATTCTTTTTTTGGTATTGCTATCTCTTCCAGTTTCTACAAGCCTGGTGTGCTTTGCTGTGCTTCCTCACAACCAGCTCCAGAATGTGTGAGAACGTTTGAGAATCTCAACCTTTTTTTTTTTTTTTTTTTAATTACATTTTC
>WHYT01016843.1:117397-142902 GCA_009806455.1 Tetrax tetrax | reverse complement strand
TTTTTTTTTTTTTTTTTTTTTTTTTCTCTCCTCTTTGTGCTTAATTGTATGCACGCGAATGGTTTCATTGACTGCTTTGGAGGGGTGCGAAAAGATCTGCCTGAAAAAGTGTTCTGTATAAAGTCACAAGGGGGAAATGAAAAGAATGCCTACCAATCTGTTAAAAAAAATAAAATCGCCGAAGTGTGTGGTATCAATTTCCGGGGAAGAAAAAAAAAGGGTATTTTCAAGAGTCCCTAATGCAGTCCTAAGTAAGTCTTTGCTGCCAGTTTAAAAGAAGAATTTGTCTGAGGAAAAACAAAGCAAAAGCTGCCACCAGAGAAGGAGCATGCCTGCAAAACCAAACTTTCTTTAGAAAGCGTACTTGCAGCCATTGCCAGACCACACTGCAAAATGTGATGCAGTTACAGCCATCTTTTCCTCCTTGAATTCCCCTGCCTTTTTCTGCCTGTGTATTAAATGCCTGGCTGTTATCCACTCAGTGCAGTAGGGTCACTAAAGATTCGATGATATTCTTTTAGCCAGCCATGACTGAGCGAAATACAGCATCTGTGTTTAGAGACGGGGCCCCAGTTCTGCACCGTTATTTGTCCAACCATCAGGAGACACAGACTCCTGTTGCCTTGAACAGGAACAACCCTGATGTTGAAGTGGAAGGTGTGGAGATGTTTTCAGGGTGGTGGCTGCTGGCGTAGAGGGCAGGAAAACATGCATAATGGGTGGACAGGCTATGCAGCTAAGCCATCCTACTGCCCAAAATATGTGGGTTGCTCCGTGCCCTTTGGGTACCACTTTGGGTGCTGGGAACACTGCTGCTTTCCTCCTCACCGCAAGCAGAGAAGTATAAGGTTTGCAAGGCAGTCAGACATCTCTGTTTGAGTGGTAGGACAGCTGTATGAAGATGTATAGTTATTATAGACATATATATAGCAAATAAACCCGACTGGAATCAGGACATCAAAAGACTGATGCTCTCTCCCAAGTATTCATCCTTTAAGTACTGTGTCTTTCTTTCTTTCTTGTTTTGTTGACTGCCTATTAGTGTGCTAATCTCTTGGGGGAGATTACTGAACAAATAGCTGTTGGAAAAAAATAATGACAGGGAAGGAAAGCATGAAAAAAATGTAAGAAATGGAGGAGGGGCCAGTGATGGTAGAAGCAGAGACATACAAAATCACTCACCCGTCTAAGGATGTGGGAGGGCAAAAACCCTAATTTCCTAATAGGTCAATGGGAAAGTGAAACCACCTCTGCACCAAGGGGACTTAGCACCCTTGCAGAATCTGTCCTTGCATTCCCCAGAAGGTGTAAATCCACATGCTACATATGAGCGCTAGCAGGCCATGCCCACTTCCCCTCTTCACTGTTCCTGCAGGGGTGATGGTTGCTGTCCTAATTAATGCTTTGGATTACAAGAATGACTTCCTGAGCTAAACAGCCTGAGTGGCAGCTGGGAGCCATGACAGACTCACATCGTCCACCAGTCTAGTGTGGACAGGACACATGCAGCATACCCCAAGCCCTGGGTGATGCCAGCCATCCGTGGGGACCACCATCAGCTCCAAGCTCGGCATCCACAGCCCCTGCTGGCACCCAGCCGCATCCCCATTGGAGCCACAGCTCAATGCCAGGCAAGGCCTTAACTGATTTTCCAGCTAACTCGCTCAGAAAACAAATCTATTGTCCACGTTATGTGTCGCACAAATACTGCCCCTTCCCGGGAGGAGCTATTTGTCTATATTTGCCTAGGATTGCTTTTGAACTGGACATTGAACCCATTTCCAAACAATGATTAACACTGGTGGCAGAGCAAACAAAGGGAAATAGCTTGGAGTGAGCTAGTTTATAAAAAAAAAAAGGAAAAAAAAAATCCCTGTGGTCTGATAACGCTACAGTCAAGGGAAGGCATTCTGTAATGTGGGAACAGTCCTATATATAGCAATATGCCTGAGTGCCTCTGGGGACCTGAAGCACTTATAAATCTCACGTATTAGATGGAGACAGAGTACAGCACTCTCTCTGTTCATATGGAGGTGGCTGTTTCTAGTGGTTCTTGTGCATCTCGGAGTAATATCTCTGTACTCCAGGCTGCCGCTTTAAGAGAAGAAGAAATATTTTTTTTGCTTTTGTTCTGGCCCTCTTGGCTCTTTCCTAATTTCTTTTTTATTTTGTCTACTTTTTGCTTGGCTTGGAGAGACTGAGAGCAGACCGTTAGCTTGATGACTAGACTTGCATGATTTTTTTGTCAGCTGATATTTGTGGAGGAAAAATAGCTTAGCAGGAAGGAAAGCTGTTCACAGATTTGGAAGAAATTTGGCAAGTTGTTTCAAGCATGACATAAAAAGGATAAAGTCAAAACATTTTCTTTGATTATCTAAAAAAAAAAAAAGTTTGTCTGTGGGAATAATTTATCTTCCTAAATAGGCAGAGCTTGTTCTTTTTATTATTTTTTAAGAAAAGTATCGATGCAAGGTGCCCCAATATGAAAATGCTCAAAAGCAAAATACTTTGGGATATTTTTATTTTACTTAGAAAAGAAAACAAATTATTTTTTGAGCTTAACCTAATTTTTTTTTCTTTTTTTTTTTCCTTTTAACTTTCTTTCCCAACTGTTAAAAAACATCCCAAATCTCCCAAGTCAGACTTCATTAACTATTTGAAGGTCTGTAGTTCTGATTTCTCCCTGGAGCTGCAGTCACTGGCTTTCACTGCCACCTCCATCACTGATGTGCCCTGTGTCCTTGGTCAAGTCATCAAATCTCTCACTAAAGAGAGTCCCCTGCACAGAGGGGATTGGTTTTGGTAGTGACCTGAAGGTGTCACTGCTACACAATGAATCCTGGTACCCACCACGTCCAGCTCTTTAGCAGCAGGATGGCTGCACTGCAGTTACAATGAACATGCAGAAAAATTGCAATAGGTGTCACAAAGTACAGTTGTAGCACTTAAAAGACACCAATATATTGACCCATTTGTGTCAATATTTATTCCTTTGCAGCTGCATTACATTGGCATATAAGCCCCTACTAGCTTCCATTAAAATCAGTGACAAACTCCCATTGACTTAAAAGATGCAGGATAGAGCCCTAAATCTTTAATGTAGTCATGTGCATGTTTTGGTTTTTTTCCAGACAATATAACCACTACAATGTAAAAATACATGTATTATGTGCACTTTGCTCAAATATCTCTAAATTTGGAAGTAATCACCCCTTATATGCTGTATATCAACAAGTTATTTCTACTTAGTGAGAAACAAAAAAAAAAAAGTTCTCAAAAAGTTCTTTTCCAAAAATGCAAATGTACCTTTGTACAGAAATTCCCAGCTAAGATTGTCTATAAATATTAATTCTTCATAACATATACCAAGGCTGTCTCACACTAGGAATTTCACTCCAAAAGATTCAATCCTTATGCAGTCACTGCATACAAATATTCCTGGGTGCCTATGCATCCCCTCATTAATAGCAAACGTTGGGTTAAAATACAGCTGGCGCTTGTATGGAATGCTGTCACTGGGGATGCCAGATCTTTTTCACCCTCTCTGCAGCCTGATCCAGCAGTTAGGATCATGTTATGGGCAGTTTTACTCGCTGTAATCAGCAGCTGCTCCGGAAGTGTCTTCCCTTCTGCCACCGTGCCGCAGCATTTCCACCCGGCAGCAGTGAGGAGGTCTTCTGGGCTGCCACAGCTTCCAGGCTTGGTGGGGAAAGGATGTCACACCTAAATGTCCTTTCTGGCCACACTCACAGGGCCAAATCCTCAGTGGGTGAAAAAACGAGAGTTTCACCCTTCTACCTGCTGAGGGTTTGGTCATCTCAAAGCAAAGAAATGGAGGAAAACACTTTCCCCAACTGTGTTTGCAACCTTTCTCACAGACTGCCAGCTCCCTCTTCTTCCCTGCCCCATCCTGTTGGTGAACATCTACAGCTCCTGATTCCTTAAAAGCAAGGGCAGTGGGCTGCAAAGGGGTCTGCTGTGTGAAGACACATGGGTAAAGCAGACCCTCCCCAATGGGTCAGAGTGGCCAAGACACAAGGACATCCCTCCCTCCTGCCCTTTCTCAGGTTGGGGTAAGGGCAAGAAGGGACCTGCTGGGAGACATCCCAGGGTGGCTGTCACGTTTGCTGAATTAATCAGCCAAGACCAAAAGCCGTTCCCGCAGCTGCCACTGAGCCTCCCCTTCACCCCTGGCTCTTGCCCGGGAACCTGGAGAGGTTGGACCGCTGAGATGGCTGGCAGCCACATTGCCGAATAACGTCTCAGCGTCTCCTCACACTTCCCCCGTCTGCCAGTATCCATCTGCCGTCTCTCATCCCCTGCTCAGCATCCCAGCACCTTGAGGCAAGAAGGTGTCTTTTTGTCCCCCATCTGTGCAGCACACAGCACAGGGGGGCTCATGGCCCTGTTGGAGGTGACATGGGGGACAGCTCCAGCCCTGAGCCGAGGCAACCACAGGATGCGACCGCTCCGTGTGAAGCAGGAGAGTGCATTTAATGCAAAAAGGAGGCTGAACTGCCCAGACTCGACTTGTTCTCTTTACAGTATCAGGTGGAATTTCTGTCACCATAAGAGTAGCCGTGGGCTCATCCTGGGTATTGAGGTGCACCCCAAAAGCTGGCTGACCGCACCGTGTGGGAAAGACACAGCCTTGCAGAAGTGGAGCTAGTTCCCCCAGCAGTGGTATCTTTAGGTCTGGTCCTCAGTAGGATTTGGAAGACGGGAATTAACACACATTAATCCTGCAGCCTTGCTGAAGCAACGTCTAAATAGCTTATATGTATTAAACACTCACAGCCTTTGCTGCCTGAGCCTTTCAGCTAATGCCTCTGGAGAAGGTCCTAACCAGACACCAAGACAAAAAAAAAAAAAAAAAAAAAAAAAAAAAAAAAAACCCAACAAAGAAAAACCAATAAAACTTTGGACAGACTGATCTTAAGCAAAGGTGTTCGGACAGGGAGAGTTAGGGGCACAGATTACACCTCAGGTGTCCCTGATGCTCTTTTAACTGGCAGATTTCCTATCATCCCAGTGGGTAAATGCACAAAAAAAACATAGCTACAGTATAGTGACTCATGCTCCTCTAGAAAACTCTCCCTGCGTGCTCCAAATCCTCACTTCAATCCCACAATATCAGAGAGGAGCCAGGAGGCTTGTAGGAGATGACTGAACTTAAATCAACATATTCAGCATAATTTTTTGGGGTAGGCTTTGAACCTGTTCTGTGAATCAAAGGAGCTGTATCAGCATAAGGGCTCCCCCACTCCATCCCCCTGTATAACTGCATCTAAACTAGATGTCCATCAGGGCTGTGGTTGTTTTGAGTGTATAACAAAAATGTTCAACTTCTAAAATATCTTCTGGCCCCGGTGACTTTGCAGTAGCTTTTACAAGGTTTGGATCTGGCCCCTCCTGTTGTTCTGTAGCTGCACCTCGTGATTACATGAATGTTAGTGTCTGGGGAAGGGAGATCAAAAAGGTCCCCATCTGTCCTGGTTCCAAGAGTCTCGGGCCTGATCCTTTCCTGCCAGTCACTGTGAGTAATGCTGCCCTACCAGACCATCCCAGGCAATAAGGGATTGCTTGCAAGGAGTAAAGGTGGAAGAGGAGAATGTCAGAGAGCCTCTCCTGGAAAGATTTATAAATGCACCATAACCAACTTCACAGGCTTAGTACCTTGGAGAGTAATTGAAAGAGATGTTCCATATTGATCTTTTCAGAAAGTTCAGTTTGTCTAATCCGTCCCCTCCCTAGAGCCAGGTGAAAAATGTTTGAACTTGTAGCACTGGGGTTGGATTCTGCTCCCTATCACCTGGATGTAAACCTAGGGATGTAAACAGCTCTGAAGCCTGTAGCAGTTTCCATGGTGTAAGGGAGAGCAGAAGCCAACCCCAAACACAAAGTGTACTGGTGTGTCTGTAGCTGGAGTTGGTCTGAAGAAAACTGTTTTTGTCACTGCAGGTTTCCAGTGATTTTATGGGATGAGCATTATGTATCCATGTTGTGAGGTGAATGCAAGGGATTTATTGCACAAAATATGGATAGGAAAGATGATTTTGTGATTAAGAAATCAGGCTGGGACTTGTATAATCTGTGTTTAATTCCCAACCCAGCTGTAGATTGCTGCCTTGCCCTTGGATAAGTCACTTATGCTCAGATCCATAAACCTATTTAGGTATCTAACACCCATTGATTTCAATGGGAGTTGGGCTCTAAGTGCCTTTAAGAATCTGTGTCTTAATCTCAGTGCAACTCAGGGTTAGGAACCTAACCTATTAGATCACGATCTGGTACTTCTTTTGTCCTACTGGATGTGTGCTTGTTTGTGTCCGTTTGGAGTATGGTAGCTCTGTACGTGCCTGTGCAGCATCTAGCACAGTGGGGTCCTGATCTCAGCTGTTGCTGGAAAAATGTAATACAAATGTCATCACAATTACAAACAAACAAACAAACAAACAAACAACCCCACCCCCCCCCAAAAAAAAAATATTGAAATCTAAACAGCAAGAAAATAATATAAGGACCTTAATATTACAGTCTGTTTTTAAATGTTCTCTTGTGCTTTAAAAATTATTAGTAAACCCCATGTCTTTTGCTGTGCATTGATCTCCTGTGGCCTTTAAAATTATTCAGCCTTCTAGTGAGTCTTCCTCAAAACATCTCAAGTATTTCACAAGTGTGACTTAGGATTTGCGTCCTACCATTCCAGACATGGTGTTACTGACTTGCTTACTTTGTAGTTCAGGAAACTGAGTCACAGAATTTTGCTCTAAACAAAAGATACATAAATAAGCATTTAGGTCTTGAAATAGCAAAATATCTCAATAAATGCTGCCCTGGAACAGACTCTTACTCCCCTTGTTTCAGTCAGAGTTACAAGTATTTTGACTTTAACAAGGTCTCTGGGGATGGGAGTCCCGGTTCCCCTCCTCTGGTTACTCTTTTCTGCCACCTCCTCCTATTCCTCACTGTGTTTGTTCTTCTAATTACAGCATTCTTCACTCTGAATTTTTCCCTCTCCCTCAATATAAGCAGGCAATGTGTGGTCCTTCATGTGATTTTATGCCAATAAGAACGTAAAACTAACCAACTACAGAGACCACACTTTTTTCCGGGTTGTGGAGTCTTTCTGAATAAGAAGCTGTTTAAACCTTGTACCAGATACACCATCAGGTGTCTGGCAGCGTTTGCACAGCATGAGGACTGCAGGTGTGTACTTCACGAACAGCCACCATGGAGAAATGACCGAGAGTTTTCTCCATTCTTATTCTCCAGGGCTACCTCATGCTGCACATGAGGTGTGGGGAAATTCCCTGCCTGCAGTCAGCAGTTGGGGTTTGCAGGCATTCAGGCACAGCTGTGTGTTACCACACCTGAACATGAAAAGCCAGCCTCAAAATCTAAGCCTGCTTCCTGGAAGGATAAGACACATTCATAGATGAGCACTAGATTCTTCTTGTCTGGGGTATGTTTTCCCCAGAAATAGTGACTATCCTTGGTATCCCTGCATTTTTTTTTAAAGTGTAGGTTCCGAAACTTGCAGCACTGCCCTCCTACTCTTTGAATTTCTGCATCCCCAAGAGCCAGATCCTCTCTCAGAGTTTACTGCACGGAGGCAAACCACGCCATCTGGGGAACACTGATGACGAACGGACAACCAGAGACATCCAATGCTGCCTGGCTGTAATGGTTCATATCATCCTAAAAGAGAAGAGGGTTTTGAGGGATGTTATGGCCTTATTTTGAAAAAAAAAAACCTTTCAGTGTAAAGCAATTAATTCATTTCCTGAATTAAAATGAGTCTTTGAATGCCAAATGGTGTTGCAGTACACCTAAGACTTGCCTAACCAGGACAAAATGAGGAGAATCATGCCAGGAGGAGGCCATTATCCTTATTGTATCCAGGAATATGGGAGCAGTTCTACCTGGCATTTAACTAATGTGAGTGTTGCTGATATGTTTAAAGTTCTTCTGGTTTTCTCGTGTGTGGGGGGAAAAAACAACAACAACCAATGACAGAGCACTCCAAAGAAATTGAAGGACTTCCTTTCCTCTACTCAGTTGCCCTCTCTGTCACCGCCCTAGCTCTCACTTCTTCCTTTCTTCTCTATAAAAAATAATCAGTACAAAATAAATGATTGAAAAGCCAGCATCTTAGCCAAGCATCTTTGTGGAAAGGTTTAATTTCCTGCCCTGCTGTGTTTTTGTGTATATGTGTTTTTCTTTTCCCCAAAGGAAGGAAGGAAATAAAGAAAAAAAGCAATGGGAGAAAAAAGAAAGAATCAAGAACTTGACAGCAAATAAAGAGAAGGATTGTTGAGGAAAAGAGCAGCCCGATACTGCCCACATTTCCGTAAGTATTTTTTCCTTCCATCAGAAGGATCAACCACTTTCATAAGGATCTGGAGCGGAGGGTAAAACATAAAGCAGGTGGTCTCCATTAGAGAAATGATGTTTGGCATTGCTACACCCTCCCTTCCAAGTCAGCACAT
Organism: Tetrax tetrax; assembly: GCA_009806455.1. NCBI lineage: Eukaryota > Metazoa > Chordata > Aves > Otidiformes > Otididae > Tetrax > Tetrax tetrax. The sequence goes on along the minus strand of WHYT01016843.1, from coordinate 134,410 downwards.
CTTTGTAGGAAGCATCAGCGGCCGTGCAAGACAAACTAGGGGAATATGCAAGGGGCTAGTAATTTATGGCCACTGGCAAGGGGGTATTTTTTGGTTTCTGCCTGTTGTGGAGGAAAGCGAGGCTGGGTGGCATCTCCACCTGACCAGTATGTGGGTTGGAGTGCCAGGAGCTCTCCTTGGAGAGAAAGCCAGGATGCTCTCTTGCAAGATCAGAGCACCGGGCCAGTGTGTGCGGCAGAAGAGATGGGAAGGAGCCACAATGTGGCAGCATTGTATCTGGTGAGTTGGAGAGACAGTGAGAGTCAAGCCAGGCTGACCTTGGTCCTGCCTACATCACATCCCAGCTGATTTATTAGGAGAGGGTCAGTGCTGAAGGAGACACATGAGGAGTAAAGTTTGTTCTCAGGTACTGATGCCTCAGTAAGCATCCCTTTCTGGAGAAGAAGAAAAAGGAGAAATAAATTGAAGTGGTTTGATTATTATTCACCAAAACATGCTGGATTCCCTTGAGCAAGAATCTGGCAAAGCTCTGCCTGTTAGGAAATATCTGTTAACACAGTATGTGCAAGTCCAACAAGGTCTGATCCCTGATACAAAGTGAATATCAATTTGTTAACTTTCTGGAAGATCTCAAAGTTCTTCATGGGGAAGAATTATTTATCCAGTTTTGTAGAGCAAGGATCAGAAACACAATACTGACATGTTAAATATCTGAGTTTTTAAAATTAATCCCTATTTTATAAGCATCCAACTTGAAACGCCAATTGCAGTAGGGACCCCCTTCCCCAAAGCACGTACACAAGGAGCATACAAAACAAGCAGGCACTAAAAAAAGTGACAGCCAGTTTTAATTTTTCTCTAGAAATGACTTGCTCAGCGTCTATGGAGTAAACCAACAGCTGAGCTAGGATAAAAAAAAAAAAAAAGCCATCTCTCCTAACTCCCAGCTCTCAACAACACCGTGACGGTGCGTTAAAAGTCCAGACAGGGCTGCTAATCAACGAGTGTCCTCTTAGCAGGACCCAGGCGAGGTGGGTGTCTTTTCTGGGTTCATCCCAGCAGCTCACCTGAAACAGAGAGGGAATGAGCCACCCAGGCAGACCGTTTGCTTGCGAGGTTCATTTTTATCTGCAGCTCCTCGGAAGGATTTCTGTGCCTCTCTTTCTCCACCCCTTGGAGAGAGAACGGCTCCCATCAGGAAAAAAAAAAAAAAAAAAAAAAAAAAAAAAAAAAAAAAAAGAAGAAGGGAAAATGCATTTGGGTTGTATAATTTGAGCACGAAGCTGACATAAAAATAAGAGCCTCAGCGTCTGGGCTTGATGAGGGAGGAAAAGAGAATTGGAGGGGGGGGTAAGGAAATAACAATTTGCTGTCACCTGAAGTACTGTTTAACGCTTTACTTAAAAACGCTGACAGCTTCTGCACAGCTGTATCCACGATATAAGCAGCTTGCTGGCACATTGATAAAGTATTAAGATGAGTGCAGATCTGGGAACGATACAAAGAGACAAGAGCTCCTTGCAGCTGAATTAAGGCAAAGCGCACAAAGTAACCGTTACCTGCAAAGGATTGTTTCGATGCTGGCGTCTCTTATTTTTATTTCAGATCAAAGAGAAACTAGGTGATTTAGGGCTGGCACTCTGAGTTGCATGGCTAACTTATCTGTGTCATTCAAGCAGACATTACATTGTCAGCTCATAAGGAGAGAAAGATCCGAAACACACAAGGGAGGAATGGGGAGACAAGGGGGAAAAGCAACGAGAAGTCCACACTGGGGAGAAGTGCAAACTTGAGTCCTGCAGAACTGCATTTAAATACCTGTCTTCTGTACAAAAGTCTGGGTGCAAAGTCCTCCTGCTCTTCTCAGTCTGGATAGTCTCACTCCAGACCCAGATCTGAGGTTGTCTCTGCTCTAAGGAAGCTCCTGAGCTGGGACACCCTCTGGGTCTGCAGCCCTGCACCAGCCTAACATCCCCTTGTTACAGAAAGCAACGTCCCAGCAGATCACGGAGGGTGTGCACAGCCAGTGTAAAAACGCCTGATGCCAGTATGCTTTTACTTTCCTTCTGCTATTTGTGTGTACTTCTGTGTGTTTATATGTCAGTGTTACCATTTCTATACAGGTATTGTTATGCCTCTAATAGAGAAGTTTTGTCATCCTGATTATGCTGCTGCAGTTAAAACAGTGCAGTTTCTCTCCTTCAACAGACCTAAACAGTCCTGCAAAGTGTTAAGCCCTGTCAGTTCCTGCAGGCTTCGAGGGAACCTCAAAGCCTCTTTTAACAGGGACTCAGCAACTCTTTCTGCACCCCGAAGGAGAACCTGGCCCCAGGTTGATGAAAAGTAGGGCAGCCTTCTACTATCAGCTGTCTGAGAGGGTACCTGGCATTTTAAGAAAGAGCGACAGAGAAAATTCAAGTTACCAAGGCAATGGGCAACCTCAACATCATGAAGGTAGATGTAAAAACACAAACAGGAGCCAGACACAGACATATAGGCTTATACTTGCTCTGTGTAACCTTCCTGCCTCAGTTCCCCTTCAATTTCGAGGTGGGAGATGATGCTGGCACACCACAAATTTGCACGATGAAGATGTTGCAGTCAAGATTTCTGATGTGCTAGTAAAGGACCTGCTCTCTCTAAAGTGCAGATATCTCGTTTGCGTTTCATCGGAGTCAAATAGATCAGCTTTTCAGCTGCCCCTGCTCGAGCCCACACCAAAAGGTGTTGTGCAGCCTACAATCCCACCCCAGCCCGTACGTGCTGCAAAGGAAAAAAGAGAACTCTGACTCTTTCTCTCCCTTCTTCCTTTCACCAGACTGGGCTACATCCTGATTTCATTTGTATCTCAGTATTCCTGGAAGAAATTCATGGGAGTCAGTTCCTCTGGATTTACATGGGTATAACTGGGAGCAGAATTCATCACCATGCCTTCGTAGATGGCTCTTAAGCAGGGAAAAATACTAAGGTCTCCTTTACCTTGATGGCGCAAGATGGCTCAATAAATGTAAAGCACATGTTATATAACAGTAGAATAATCTATGGTATTGAGGGCTCACAGATCCTGAAAGTCTTTTCCACTTGCAAGGTTGGTGGGGGGGAATTAAATGAGGAGAAAAATATATATTGAATAAAGTGCTTGTTGCAGAATATTTTTTTTTAAATACTGAACTGTGAAACCTAAAGTAGGGCAATACCCTCCCTTTCAACAATACTTTGACTTCCTACAGTCAGCAGATGCAATATGCATAGGATTCAGAAAGATCCCATTAAAATTCATTAAATCGTGTTTCCAGCTATTTAGTAAATTTTGAAGAAAAGAAACCTATTGCCTCTTCTGCTCCATATGATGGCCTCTTTGAATGTAATTAACCCTTCATTCATGGGTCTTTCTATCCAACTAATCTCCCAACCCGTGCCTTCCAATGCATTTTTAATACTGCAGCTAATACCGCCACCTAAAATCCTCCAGCAGGCACCATGCAATAGAGCTCTTTGCACAGGCAAGGTACTGTAAATCTCCATAAAGAGTGCTTGGATGAACAGCAAATTCAGATAAGTGATGTGTTCTTTTTCATGCCTTCCAGTTACAAACGGGGGATGCTCTTCATCCTTCAAGGTAGATTTTTATCTGGGAATGATGTTGGTTTCATACATGCCCAGGGGATTTAGCTGCTGGATTTGGGCAAGCTGGACAAGAGGGGTGTAGTGAGAGGCAAGAGGGCATAAATAAAGAGTGGAAACAATAAAGAGAGGCCTAGCAATACGCATGCAAATAGATTTCCAAAATTAAAATGAAAAAAAAAAAAAAAGAAGGATTCAGGGAAATAAAGAGATGCTACACAAAGTGTCAACTTTATCTGTGTAAAGTGTAAACTCTGGTCTCTATTACATGGTTGACAGAGACTCAGGACCCAATCTGGTCTAGTCCTGAGTGCGATAAGCTGTGACCAATTTCAGATCGGAGCTCCTATTTACAGAGGTGCTAAGCGGAGAGGGGGATTATATCATGCAAAACAGAAGAAACCAAAAATATTCTCATTCCCCCCTTCCTCTTTTCGCATCTGATAAATGAGCTGGTTTGTCAAAACAGGGAGTGGAGCTGTAGGGGCCAGGGTTTGGTATAAAAAAAGAAAACTGAAGATGAGAACTGAAAATATTCTGTTTCTCTTTGCTCAGAGCAAATCCCATTCCCAGGCCAAATCTAATCAGAATCTTGCCATAAAAAAGATCAGGAAGGAAATATTTTGAAATACAGGAAGGGTCTCAGGCCAATCCGTGGTGCAAGGTGCTCAAGGTACGCAGTGTTTCTTTCATTATTTCAGTGTTCTGCCACAGCTATGAAGGAGTGTTATTTCTGAGTCACAGAATTATGCTTTTCACTTGGCTTCTGTAACACCCCTACGCTTAATTATTTCATCTGAACTGCAGATTTCCACAGATCCAGCAAAGCATTTAAGCACCTGCTCAACTTTTAAGAACCTATTGCTTTCAGGGAAGCTTTCCACAATATGAATTAAGTGCACACTTTGCTGGACGGACGGCTCTATACCATAACTACATTCCATCTGGAAGAGATACAGGCCCTTTCCCCAGGGGTTTGCTACTGTTTAGTACGTTGGTCTAAAATTTGTCCGTGAGCGTATGTGCCTTTTTTATTGAAGCTTTTGTTGTAACTGATCGAACTCTGGCACAGTGTCTGTGATCAGTCTTGGGCAACTCGGAAAAGGACTAATTCTGGCACTACAGGATGGGACACGAGCGTTACAGTTTGCTTGTCAGATGTGAGTATCACCCGAAGTCACCGGGAAGCCAATCTGAGGTCTGCCTTTAACAGAGAGGCACTGCCATTGCCTAGTTCTACCAAATCAGGGTATTTTAAAGAGAAAGCAAAGCGATTCTGTTTAAAATGCACAAGACGTCTGTACAGAGGATGGGAATTTCAAAGTACAGAACAAGTCTTACTTTATTGGGAAGTATTCTTGTCATTGTTCTTCCAGAGCTGGAAAGGGAGCAGAAAAAAATGTATAGAACCTCAACTCTGCAAAATTTACAGACCTAAGTGGCAGGCTAAATGCTACACCGCAAGCTGTGGAAAAATATCAGCATTCAAAAGCCAAAAATATGGTCTCCGAGCTTCCCATTCAAAGATGTACTGTCATCCTACCCAAGAAAGAATAGCAAGTACACACTGAAAATTTAGAGGTTAAAAACCCGTACGTGGGATATGTTAACTGCTCCACACTCCACTGGTGCTGAGCATGTCACCTGTAACACCGTGGAAATGTGTGTGCAGGTTAACAGCAAAGTTCAGTCGCTGCAAGAAGATTTGTATAGTTTCATCCACGTTAATTGTTTCCATGATTTAAGTCTTAGGCACCAGGAAATTAATCTGGGCAATAGTCAATCTGCAGAAAGCTGGGTCCAATGTTCCTAAAACAAGCAGGCTGAAATGAAAAAGTGCAGCTGTGACTCTGCCTGATACCAACACACACACAGACAAACACACGCACATACACAAAAAAGGCCTCGATTATTATTCTTATTATTTATGGACACAGACGAAAAGCCAAAGGGGGCATGGTAATGCACACAGATGCTGATTAGCTGGAGATTATATTGATGATGTAATAAAAATTCACTTTGTCTCTTAAGCTGCACCGGGACAATCAAAGAGAGATTAGATAAAAATCAGAGAGAATGAATAATAGAAGGGAGAGGTAACATCGTAAACCATAACTCCCTGCAAAATGTTCTCCCTCTGAGTGCTCCTAGTCAGAATAAATAAGGGCTGCAGCGTGTAAATACAGCCCAAACAGATATAGGAAGGAGGCAGATGTGACTTTGTATGAGTATTATTTATCAATAAGCAGCCAGATATGCCTCTACCTGTGCAGGTTTGCAAATGCACACACATGCACATCTACATGCATGCATCTTTCTAACTCTGTTGAACAGGTGATAAAAGGGAGCACGAGAAAGAAAGCATTGTGGGACAGATGGACACAGGGAAGTGTATGGGGTAAACAAGTAGAAGCATATGGGAAATTACCTGAACGAGAAAGATGCGAACTTGCAGGGAAAAAAACAACCCTGTCTCTACCTGACAGGGTAAAAGACACACATACAAACCCCCCCGCACACATGTATTTACCTAGACATACACCAGTGTGGGTCCCTGTCTGAAAAAAAGGATCCCTCCAGTCCCAAAAAATCCCAATCACAGAGAGAAGGGAGAAAACTTTCTTCTTTTAGAGTGCTTGCTTGAAAATGAGTAGAACTTCTGCACGTCCAACATTGGTTTAAGTTTACTGACCATGTTTAATATTTGATTAAACCTTTGGCATAGCTGAGTATCCTGATCTGAATAGATGATCCGACACTTTCCCTGGTAGTAAAGCCAGGCGTAAGTAATAGCTGTCCTCTGACTACTGCTGCCTTATGCATACAAGCAGGATTTTGCCATGTCTGAAAACCTGTTACCTGCTTCTGGATTCTTTTCAGCTGCTCGGTATTTTCAGCCGCATTTTATGAAACCAAACAAAAAAAAAAAAAAAAAAAAAAACGCCCCAAAATTATTCTCCCAGATGTGATGGGGGCTGCAATTTATTTACAGTTGATGAAAAAAAATTCCATCCTTCCAAAGTCTTTCCTGGCTTAAGTATTTCACCTGTTCTCCTCGCTGTACTTTTCGTCTGCGGTTTGCGTTATTGCTTGCTAAATACATTAGAAAATGCTCATCAGCTTGCTCGGCAGCTTGGGGATGTTTGTGTGGTTGCCCACACACACGCGCACACACACATATGCGCGGCAATTTTATAAATAAATCACAGTCACAGGGGTGAGGAGAGGGCATGCGGTGCTTCGTATGGGAGCAGAACAGCAAAAAAAGAAAGGACATCTTTGGGATCAGAAAATAGAGGCTGTCAGAGTTTCTCTGTGCCTGTGAGATGGCCAATGCTGCTGATCACAGAAGGTGAGAGAAGGGGACACCAACCAGGGATGATTTTCCCCTGGCCAGCTGGGTGAGGAAATGCCTAATTTCTCAACACAGACAAAAACCAGGCCTAAATAATCAGCCTTCATGCTTTACACCTCAAATGAGACAAGGCTTGCTGGCAGAGGTAATATCTTTTATTAGACCAACTGATATAGTTGGAAAAAATAGACAAGCTTTCAGGCACCAAAGGAAGTCTGTTATTTCTTTCTCAGCTATATCAGCTGGACTAATAAAAGATATTACCTCTCCTTACAAATGTTGTCTCATTTATAACCTTAGACCATCACTGCCAAAGCTACAGCATGACTTCTACCTTAAATATGCACAAAATGCTTTGCGAAGCTGGATATTGTAAATTCCTCTTTACACATAGCAAACTGAGGAAGAGCAAGGTCTAGGACCGGGATCTGGCAGGACACAGAAAGTTAGTAAGAGGGCTGGGCCAGAAATAGGCTCCTAATTCCTTCCTACCTGCCTCTGAATGAAGAAGACCCTGATGCAGCTCTACACCAAAGGCTTGGTTTGCCTTCTTGCATTAATTCAGGGTTGCTAAAAGAAGGGTCCTGGAGCTGAGGGGTAGTTATGTTTCAAAACAGCAAGGAAAAATATTTTTGCAAGAAGCTGAACTGTAGCCCTAGAAGAGGCTGCCAGGAATAGTGAGGAATAAGATCACAATTTTAAAAATTGAAAGGAAAATGTATGCAAGATTTTTGTTCAGGTGTGAGAAATCTGCTGCTGATTTAATGAAACAAGAAAAGTTAAAAAAAAAGAAGGTGCAACTGCCTTGGTGAAATTACAGACTTACTGCACTGTGTTTTTTTCTAATCTTTGAAAGACGGCATCAAGCTTTGAACCTCAGAAGAAAAAAAACCCCACCTGTTCTGTGTGCTCTCTCAATAGTTTATATACCAAAATACGTATGTTTGTGTACCTATGTGTGCACGATTTGTGGGTGTGGGTCTTTCTGTCACTACCATGGCTTTTTTCTTTCAGAAAATACTTGGTCAGTGTGGCTCCCTTTTCCCAAACCCTGTTTGGGAAAGAGCTGAGAAAGGAAAGGAGAGATAGTTAACGCGGTCTGAGAGAATCAGAGTGGTGACTCGCAAGATGAACTGGAGAAATGCTCTACAGGGGTGAGAGCCACTGACAGCAAGAGGGCAAAACACTGGTGCTGAGCTGAACCGAGGGAAGAGGAGTGTGAACAGCAACAGTGAGAGCCGGGGAAACAGATCTGTAGAGGCAGAGGTTGGCTACAGAAATTAAGCAGCCCACGAGCACAGGTCAGCTGAGCTGGACATGGTGGGAAACGGGCCGTGAACCTGGAGTGGCACCTAGGGAAGGGACCTGACCCTAGGGAGAGGTCTACGTGTGTGGTCCCCAGCAACCAGGAGAGGAAGCTTGGGAAGGGAGGATGAGGAGGTGGTCTTAGATTCAAACCCGGCCAGCAAGAGCCCAGGTTCAGCACTCGGAAAGCAAACACAGGGGCCAGGAGTGGAGAGCTGAGCCTGGGGAGTGAGCTGTTTGCCCAGCAATCGGACTGGTATCTTTTCCCAGGTAGCACGGAGCAGCATCACGGGGCTCGCTGGTGGTTGAGCTGTTTCTTTTCACATTAAGAAGCTGCTGCCAGAAGTCCTGTCCCTGGATGAGCATAGAGGAGAAGACAGGGGAATGACACACCTATTGTGCAACTCCTTTATGAATAAACTTGTAAAATCTAATTCTACCAGCACTTCTCTGGCCTTTTTCAATGAGCCGGTCAGTAACAAATGATCATTTAACAGCACAAAGCAGCCATTATATAGGAGAACGTATTGAGGCTAATACAACACACGTTCCCCTCCAAACAAGAACCCGACATTCCTCCGTCATTTTTTTTTCCCCATCTGCAAACACTGTCAGTAAAGCTAAGTAAATATATAAATAATTAAACAAACAAATACTTTCCCTGCTGCCCCCGGGCCTTTGAAACTGAGACTTAGTTGGATTTCAGGCAATCAAACAGCATCACGTTCACACACTCACACTGCACGCACACTTCCTCTCCACCTTTGACAGAATATCATTGACTTGAGTGCACTGTGATGATTTCAAATAGACTAGGGGTTAGATAATCGACTCTACACACACACACATGCACACTCCAGCTCCTCCATTTGTTTTGTAAAAGACATAAGCACAGATGGGATGGAAACACACACACAAAAAAAAAACCCACGTACATTGCTATTGATGAACTAACTAAAGCTGCAACTGAAATAATAAAATTAAAAAAAAACAGGGAACCTGATTCATTTACTTGTCAAATCTTCACTGTAGGAGATCACCTGAAACCCTCCTTTTAAATGAAAAGGTTTCTAAATTAATTTTGTTGTGGATGGATACTTGAGGTCACTGGAATTTTGTTTATTCCCCACAACAAGGTTCTTCTTGAGTAGCAGCAGTGAAAACTCTCTTCTGGACTACCTTGCTCTCACAAAGTCAGGGATGTTCACATCTCTGCTTAGGGATTCACATAGTGTCCATCTGTTGTTTGTGAGGCTGGGTCAGAGTCTAACTATTGACTTCAGAGAGTGTGGGGTCGGTCCTCAGCAAATGGACGATGACTGCCAATTCCATCTGCCCGTACTGAGGGCAGGAGTACACTTGTCTAGTGGGAACTTGCTCTTTTTATTGACTCGGTGAAGGCAGATACATCGGGCTTGATCCAAATCGTATTGCAAACAATAGGTTTGGATCAGGCCCTTAGAGAAGAAAGGTGGGATGCAGCCTTTCATCAAATCCTTGAGATTTGCAGCTCCCTCAGTTGCCATAACAATGAAGAGTATATGTGATTCACTAAAAGAAGGGAAAAAAAAAATTGAGATCCTGAATCAGTGAATGATGATATTCTTGTAGACAGAGAAATTATGAAGGCTGAATCTTGCTCACACACACAGAAAAAAAAAAAACCTGGCAAAATTGCCATTGACCCTTTCTTGGCAAAGCAGGGACAAATATGTGTTTACAAGTTAAGTGAGTAAAGATAATTTTCCACCTCCCACTGCGTGTTGTTTGAAAGCATGTTTTCCTGATCTGCACTGAAAGGGGCTCTGATGTAACACATTTGTCATCAGAGAGGTATCACAACCTTTACTGAGAAAAAAGAAATGTCAAATTTATGCTATTAACTTCTCCCTTCTAAAATAAAATAAAATAAAATGAAAATCTGACTGAACTAATATTGCAGATGAGGAAATGAAAGATCAATAGCTCTCTGGAGCCAATGGGAATCTTTCCATTGATTCAACAGGTTTCAGATCAGGCCTGAAGGCACTGAGCTTAAGTGACTCCATCAGAGAGTGCTGGTGAGTAATTATCCACGAAGTGATTAGAACCCAGGCATCCTCACTGCTCGCCCTCGCCCACCAGATAATGCCCTTCCTCTGAATGAAGCTGCAGGCACAGGCAGCTCTGAGGTGTATTAGCCACTAAAAAAGTCATCCAGAAGGAATGGCAATATTTGCTTTTCTTGCTTATTTATTTGTTTGTTCAATGTAGTGTTAACTTTTGCTAACTAACAGTAGAATGTAAAACCTAGCACTGCTCTATCACCTTTAACTCCTGCAAGCTTTTTATGTGCATTTCCTTCATGTGTTTCTATGAGCTAGTTTGTTGGGGTTTTTTTTCCTTCCCTGTCAATGACTAAACTTGGAGTTAAATAATTTGTAAGATACTCCTTTCTTTGGTATCAAAATTGGCTGGATCCAGACTTTTGCAAATAAACACGCAGCATTGGTATGCTTTTAAAGACTTTGCCAAAGGATTTTTGTTGGTTGTCTTGCCCATTCCTCACTTCCACTCCTACTTTTCTAATTTATTGCCAGTATCTTGAATGAGATTTCTTTTTCTTAAAAGAAAAGAAATGAAAAAAAATATCCCTAGTCAAAAAAAAAAAAAAAAGATAGGAAAAAAAGGAAAGCAAAGCAAAAAAAATGACCAGACTTCCTCCAAATGCACAAAACAGAACAAAACCCGCAGTATAACTGGATAACAATATATCTTTATAAAAGAGGGTGAAAAATTGCATCCTCCTCCATGTATTATTGAAGATGGAATACAATCAAATAAATAGCTTTTAAAAGCAATTAAATGCTCACAAAAGAAAAACACTTGCCCTGTAAACTGAGAGAAGACATAATGAAATGCAAACGTCTCTAAACTACCATACAGAAAGTGGAATGAGACACTTCAAGCTGAATGATATAGCAAAAGTATATAGCGAAAGGAGTGAACCAGCCTACCTAGATAAGGCAGTCTATTGCTAGAGAGGGAGTAGTGAAGAAATTCAGAAGCAACCAGGTCTCTGTATCTGGATTTAGATGAGTAACAACCTTAAGGCGATCGCATTGCATATTATCTGTCGTTCCTGCCTCAACCTGCCGTATCTTGCAGAACTGCCCGTAACTTAAGGTCCGATCCAGACACTGCTGCAGGCAAGGTAGAGCTTTCCTGAAGGCTTCAGCAGGCTTTGGAGCAGATCTGTAGCTGTTCTGCAAAGTCCTTTCCCGTCAATTATAGATAATGCACATCACAAAATATATGTTACTTCCACCCTCTTCCCCCCCAACCCATTTCTGAAATGCTTCTTAAGGTGTGAAAAAAATAAAATCAATCAAGCACTTCCATTGCATTGCTGTGTTGAAAAAGCTCTCAGGGATTAATCCTGTTCTGACAGGGGCTAAACTGCCTGACCAAAATGGTCCTGGTTGCTCTGAGTTTCTCAGGCCCCTCGCTTCTCTGCGGCTGCCAGAGGAAGACCCAATCGTAGAGAAAGAAGTGTCTCATTTCTGTCTGGGTTAGGTGTAATAATGGACAAGAAACAGAGCCGTACCTGTAACAGGCAAGAAAACAGAGTTTTCTCTGGGTTAGCTTTCAAAGAGGTGCAAGCCAGTTCAACCTACTTAGCAAAGGTAGGTTTGCTGAGAGGTTTCCTCTCTCTCCCCCACCTCCTCTCTCTCTTGCACCATTTCAAAGAAGTGCATCTTTACCTTATTATATTATTAGAATCAATCAATATTATTAATATTACATGTGGGCAATTCTGTAAATTCTTCATAGTTCTCCTCCCTGCCTGTTAACAGCAGGTGCATTATACAGTTTCTGGTTAGACTGGTCAACCAAGCTATCGATAGTCTTAATAAGCAATATCTGTACTGTGACCTTTGCTCACAGAACTGAATCTCTCCTATAGGGCTGTCAGATTCCTTAAAGAAGTATTGATAAGCTCATTACTGTATTGCTACATATAATTTTAGGTGTGATTTTCACTCACCCTCAAGCATCTAGTAACCTAATACTTTCCCCCCCACCCCTCCTAACGCATCGGCCCTTTTACAATTGATCAAATAGTGAATTAGAGCATTATAGAGAGGAAACATAATCAGGGGATTTCTACAAGCACACTGTGATATATCTTTTGATCTTCTGACAACCTTCATCCCTCTGGATCCTAGGAAGGAAGCACTGTTTTATAGGGATATTATTAGGCTGATGCTGCTTTATACATCTACCTGCAAGAAGCTACCGAATCCGACAAAGATATTTGTGTGCGTTTACAGTGAATGATGCATATTATGTGATGCGAATCTGTCCTTAGGGACTGAAAAGGAGAGGAACTATGTGGAAATGCAAGTCTGCCTTTTCGAAACATGCATGCATACAGACTCTATGTATTATATACACAGGCATTTGAATTAGAAACAGGCCAAATATGCAGTCAGATCTCATCAGACCAACTCTGTCTGCAAAGCTCCATTTTTACTCTGTTTGAAGAAGCTTCATGTCCAGAGTTATCTGCCCCAGCACACTGGGAAGTCAGTCAAGTTGCCTCTAAAATATTTTGGAGACTCAGACACAATGTACAAATAAACCAGACATGGATTAATTAAGTGTGACTGTATCATTAAATTAGTATAATGAACAAACAGCTATGTATCATATTAAACTCTGCATATAATTCCAGGGCAGCCTTTTAAGTCACCTGCCACTTTCAGTGCAAGACTATGATGAGTCTATACTGTCTTTTAGAAAGGAATTATTTAGAGATGTATATCAGCCTATCTGTACTGAATGCATGTTTTCATTAACATGGACATCTAAGAAATGGTTGTACATTGGTGTAATATACAGACATGGCAGGCACACTGGTATCTCTCTGCACATTCACTTTTCATGTAAAAGTAAATTCTCGGCTGCACCTTTCATCAAACTATGTCTTTTTATATTTTTCAGATTTAAATAAGGAAGTTACAGACCTCAACGATGTTAAGGAGAAAGAATAGCCTGAGTTACAGACTGTGTCTATACTGCATCTTAGTCTATCAAACCGTAAGCAACTTTCTGGTGGCAAAATACTTTGACAAACCTAACGGTGAAGGCTCCTCTCATCAGCAACTGTATTTCCCTGGAAGCATCAACATTGACAACAAAGCCATCTATGAAATAGTTAATGTTAAGCAATGGTTGTCCATGTTCAACAAAGGAGGGAGAAATAAACAGATAAGAGTGAGGTAGATCGAAATCTGCATGCCTCATTGGCTGAGCTGTCGGATATTTCTAATGCATTTGAACGGTTTGTTACTAAGAACCTGTTAAGTATCTTTAAACCTTTGATCTGTAGCCGGTCTTAACAAAGGTGACAATTAATTAAAGGAGAGTGTGTTGCAATAAAGTTACATCGTGGTCAGTTTATATATACTGTCCAAAGCTGGTTCACAGAAGTCACTGTCAATTAAAGTCTTCTTGGAGTCCAGTTCATTATCAATTTTTCCCCCTCGCCTTGATCGATATTTTTGGCTGCTTCTGCTTGACAAACTTAACACAATGTCTATATCTATATGTCTTGCCATTCATTTACATGGAATAGATGGCCATATATTATTTATTTTTAGCTACTATGTATGGTCAGGTACTTTATTTGAGAGGTTTAGAGCTCTCATCCATCTTTATTTTAAGGAGCAACGATAATAAGCCCTCTCTTCCTTCGAGGGGATGTCAGTTGGATATAATGAATGCACATTAAAAGCTGCCTTCACCTGTGTGTGCATTCAAGCTGTGGCTCATGGTGACAAAAGCAAACAAATACAATATCTGTGGTGACATCCTGACTCCAGCCCATGCCGAGTGATGCAGCGCAGGCAAAGTGATTCAATAGATCCTGCAATCCCCAAAATGCGACAATGCATTTCGAAGAGTTACGGAGAGAGAGGCCCCTGTAATGTATACCCCAGCTGAACCAGTGAACCGACAGTGGAAGAAAAGCCATAACTTTAACTCACCGTGGTTATTATTTTTCCCTTTTTCCGCTGCAGATTTTAATACATAAGGGTCACTCCGCCATGACAAACCCTGGCAACAGTCATACGGGCATCGGTGGAGCAGTTAAGTGAATGAGAAATGTGGCAAGGGTCAGGCTTTTTTCAGTTCCTCAGCTTTGTTCTAGTTTTAGTTTCACTTACAGAAGGAAAGCTAAGTTAAGGGACTAGCCAGCAAGCACAGGAGCTGGTAACATTAAGTGCAAGTGTTGTGGTTTGCTACGTGAATCCACAATCTAGAGTTTTAAAAAGAATGTGAAACACTGAGTAAGCACAAGCCTGCACCAAGATTGCCAAATGTGAACTCACCGAAGTGATGGAAAAAATCTCACTGACTTCTACCCAGTATGCAGGCAACAGCCCTTTGCTCCCTAAGTAAGGATGATGCTGGGATTAATGAAACACCAGCCTATCTGTTAAGGCTGGGATTCGACTTAGCTCACTCAATATCTCACCTGCTTGTGCAGACTCCTACAGGGCAGAAACCAGACAGCGCTTAGTGGACAGGTCATGTTGAGCTCTGCAGCCTCCTGCTGTTATGCAAGATTATTGTATGGCTATAGCCAGCACCTACGTGAGTCTTCGGGCATCTGATGCTTTTTCTCTATTTTAAATTTAGGTAAGCAGCTCAACAGCTGAGATCATCTCCACCACTTTTTCTCCCTTGGAACCATTACTGCCTGTCGCATAAACCCGCCTCAGTTCACACTTGATTGACGGGAGGGACGGTAACAGCTCCTTTAGTGTCGTTATGGTCTGTCGGGTCAGTGCAGCTGGTATGCATGCACACAGGGTATGCATGATAAAAACCACCCTGACGTCCTGCTGAAAAATGTGGCTGCGTGTTTCCAGCTCTAAAGGCTAGAGGTGGCCCTCCTCGATCATCCAGCCCCTTCTGCCCCTTGCTCTTGACCACCGTGCACCGATGGTCCTCTACCCGCCCTCCTTGGCAGGTGCAATCTACTTTTCGGTTGAGCACAAGACACTTTCCACAGTCTCACTCACTCTTTACCCAGGCAAAATTTGCAGATACTCTCTGACAACTTCCTTCAAAAGACTGTTCCATCAGCTTCCTAGCTTTTATTATACTGTGCAATTTGAATCCTCTGCTAAAGAAAGCCCTGTCTGTGGCACTGGCCAGTGGCCGAGGCAGGATGCAGGACCAGATGAACCACGCTTTTCATCCAAGGTGACAAGGATCCTCAATTTTTCCCCCTATTTCGGTGTTGATGTGCCCGATCTCTTCTGGCTGAATACAGGGGGAAAAAAAAAAAAAAGTAAAACCAAGCAAAATCAAACTGTTCCCTATTTCTATTGTTATACTTCAAAAATTAATAAGTTCCTGACTCACTTTTTAATTAAAACCTTGGTTCGGCCAGGTAAATACCTTGAAATTTGGTTGTTGTCACTATTTTTTTTCAAAGAAAAAAAGAAGTACCTTTTTCTCCTTCCCTATAATGTCCAAAGGCACCAGTATATATAGACACCAATCGTAATCCGTAAATGTGTAGAAAATGTAAGTCTAACTTGGAGAAAGGTAAGAGAAGAAAGAAAAGCTCTAGAAATACAAACTTTAATTTCTCTCTTTCCTCCACATTATGTAACTTTAAAACAAATCCATTCTTGTAAGAATGATTAGTTGATATGGTAGTGGGGCTAGCTGAAGAACAGCTTTCAGTGCAAAACTTAACAGCCAAGCGAGAGATCCCAGAAAATTGGAGTTTGTATTGGAAATGCTGACACAACCGTAACAACAGCATCATAACTGGCTGCAGCTGCTTTTAGAAACCAGAATCCATGTCCAGACCCCCGAAAAAAAGAGTTAACATATAGCCTTCTAATTTATGAAGCAATCTGAGCTATCTATTTGACATTATCAAAACACATATGCACTTATCTGTACAGGAGATTATAATGTCCAGGGGGTTGCTTTTTTCCTTTCTTTTCCATCAAGCTCTCCAATTGCATTTTGATTGTTTTAAGGGGTTGTTCTTTAGACCTAAGGCATAAAGCCTCCTGTTTCATTCCAGTTTATTTGTGCATTTACCTCCCTAAAACTTGTTTGGTTTACTACCGTACTAAATGCTGTATGTGTTGCTTTCAGCCAGGCAAGCCTTATGTTTCAATTATGGAGGAGTTTATTCAGCACCTGTATTGCGTTGTGCTTCTTTTCAACTAAATTTCCATTTCCCAAAGGCTATATGCATGAATGTGTACACATCTTTTTTTTTGGTATGTACACACACGCACACACAAATCTATACATTTATACATATATATAAATATAGAATCTTAACTGAATGCTCGTTTTCATTGCACCTTTTAATTTCTGATATATCCAAAACCTTCATAAATATCCTTAGACTTAGCGAGGTTTTAATTTTTCTGTCATCTATCTTTGCAATCAAACAGAACAGAATAGAATGAATGGAAGCCTTGTTTATCTACCTCCAAGGTGTCTTAAATTTCATAATTATGTATACTTTTGTGAAGGTAAAGCAGCAAAAGAATGAAACTATTTTTTTTCATACCGCATATTTCTTGCTGCATTGAATGCTTACTGAGTGAGGTTCGGGTCAGGTAAGAACATTGTCCTAATCACAGGACTGCAATGCTGGATTTCAAGGAGGTTTGGGCGGTTTTGTGTTTTTTGGTTGTTTT
>WHYT01016843.1:69517-106955 GCA_009806455.1 Tetrax tetrax | reverse complement strand
ACATCAGTCCTGAATATCTTCATTCTCCAGGAAACGAGCAAGTAAACAAGAAAGGCAGGAATGGGCCGAAAGGTTGCTGGAGGGGGATTCTTCCCCTGAACTTCAAAACCTTGGATCCGTAGCACACAGAACCATCGTTCACCGAATGATATAGAATAAATCGCTGGTGAGTTTTGTTCCAGATAAATAAACAATATGTGTGCATTTTGTTTTTAAATAGATAAAATAAATTGCAGGCAAGTTTTGTTCCCAATAAATAAACAATAGGTGTGAATTTTGTTTTTAAGCAATAATTTATCCTTCTTTAGACCTAGGCAGCTAAATCAGCCCATATACTCCCATATACTCTCTGCTGGCTTATTTTGTTGAGATTGTCCAAATAAAACATGAGACCGTTAATAGCAAAAATACACTTTCCAACCACAATTCAAAGATACGGCTCTCAGCTACTATTGAAGGGCCTGATCCTGCCAAATCGTCTAACTCAGCTGGGATTGTTGACTTCAGCTTGTGCGGCTGTCTAGGGAGCGCTGACAGAATCAGGGACTAGTAGCTATGGAAAAAAAAATAATCGAGAGCTGCGTGTGGGCCTCGAATGCCTCTAACAAAAGGTGAGGGACCCTCGTCCACTAAATTCTGGGTGAGAACTCAAGCATCAGGGTAAAGGCCCGATCCTGAAAACCTTAATCTGCACTGTTGTTAATCAGTCTGCTGTGGTCAGAGGGATTATTCATTTGAGGAAGGATTACTCATGTGAACATTTGCAAGATTGGTCCCTGAATTAATGCATGAATCAATGTGGGTTGGATTTTTTTTTTGCTTTTTTTTTTTTTTTATTTTTTTCCCTTTCTGCTTTAGTTAGAATCAAGAAGGTTGATTGAGGAGAGAAATGAAAAACTATTTGCATCCAAAGGATCTTAGCACAGGATTGTAGTCAATGTAGGCAACAAAAGGTATCACTGTAATAAAAAGGGAGCTTTGTTTATGGAGGCCTTTTGTTATTAAAATAGAACCAGTGAGTTTCAGATGGTAAAGTGAAGGCTGCGTAGAACCCGAGGGTTAACAGAGGACAGAAAAATAAAAGAGAATATGTACGTGTGTGTTCACGTGTATAGAGGATTGCACAGAATTTGTGCAGAGACATACATACACATCATTACACTCCACGCAGTGGATTCTGCTACATAAATAGAGCTCTCCAGAATATTCCTGTTACCCATGCTGTGAACACTGAGAACACGTTGTAGCAGTCCTTTGGAAAGAATATCAAGTTTATCGTCTCCCCACCCCCTTTCCGTAAGATGACTTCCTATAATAAAATCCTGGTTAGCTTTCATAAGCTGCACACATTTTGACTGAAACCCTAAGTTGGGTGCCTGCATTCTGTTCAATCTTTTTAATTATTTCTGGAGAATTTCAGCCAGAGCTACTTGTCTGTCCCTGAGAACAACCCAGAAGAGAACTGGGCTGGTTTGAACTGAGTCAAGTGAGATGCTTTGTAAAGCTCTCCTGTCCCCATGCTTTACAAGCGTGGTACTAAGAGCTGACAGGAGGTGAAGCTCTTTCTCAAGTCTTCTTGCTATCTCGGGAAAAATCTGCCCCAAAGTGGCCAATTAAAAGCCTTGGGAAAACAGCAGTTCTCACATGATCACTAGAGATGCAGATTTCCAAAACCACATTCCCCAGTGACTCAGCTCTCATGGGAGACAATAGTTATTCCTGTCATCGCAGCACTGGCCTGGGACAGGCCGCGAAAAATTGGAGTCTGGATACCTGAGTCAGTTTCTGAGCAGGAACTAAAAAGAGATCGGTGGGGGTGGGGGGTGGGGGGTGTGTTCAGGAAAAGCTGTGAAGACAAAGGAGACTGGAGAATACTGGGATGGATCGAGAAGACACACAAATGGGGAACAGACTGGGGTTCAGACTCAAAGGTGGTATCTGTACTAGCAAACGAACCAGGTCCAGAGCACAGGTTTAATAAATGTATTAATTGCCTTAATCTTAGCACAGTCTTTGACATGAGTTTGGCCCATATTGGCCTCCTGAACACCTTCTGGGTGCAGTTGGGAGGTCATTGCAGATCAGTCATAGAATCATAGAATCATAGAATGGTTAGAGTTGGAAGGGACCTTCAAAGGTCATCTAGTCCAACCCCCCTGCAAGAAGCAGGGACATCCCTGACTAGATCAGGTTGCTCAGAGCCTCATCCAGCCTGGCCTTGAACGTTTCCAGGGATGGGGCATCCACCACCTCTCTGGGCAACCTGTTCCAGTGCTCTACAACTCTCATTGTAAAAAATTTTTTTCTAATATCTAATCTAAACCTACCTCCTTCTAATTTAAACCCATTACCCCTTGTCCTATCACAACAGGCCCTACTGAACAGCCTCTCCCCATCTTTCCTGTAGGCCCCCTTGAGGTATTGGAAGACTGCTATCAGGTCTCCCCAGAGCTTCCTCTTCTCCAGGCTGAACAGCCCCAACTCTCTCAGCTTGTCAGGTGTTTCCAATAGGCACTACAAACAAGGATAATGCAGTTTTTGGGAAAAGAGAGTTCAACCATATGGGTATGTGGTGCCATGCCATTTGCACCCAGAGTTAAAGAATTCTCCCATTATTTGTTTGTGTTCACCCAGTTAGCTGTGGAGAGCTTGGGAGGAAAGGTTGTGCTGAGACACAGCAGTCTGCTGCTCAGTAGGAAGAATCT
This sequence comes from Tetrax tetrax, assembly GCA_009806455.1. Lineage (NCBI taxonomy): Eukaryota > Metazoa > Chordata > Aves > Otidiformes > Otididae > Tetrax > Tetrax tetrax. Next base: position 104,250 of record WHYT01016843.1, on the reverse strand, counting down.
GGGAAAATAGAAATAGGAGGGGAGATAAATCTAATGGAGAACCATCTGTGGTAGAATAACAGGGAAAAGGGAGGAATTAGTATACAAAATGCTATGTAAGGAAACATTGGAAAATAAACTGTAGGAAAGCACAGAGTATCTGAGAACTTGTGGGGCTGGTAAACTCAGGGACAGGGCACTGGAAAGCTAAGGCAGGAAAAAGAGACTGAGAAAAAGACAAAAAGTGAAATGGGGTAAGGGACTGGAACTGGGAGGGGGAATTTAGAGTGGGAATGGAGGGACCTGAGACAGGGGTAAGTTAAAAGAACAAGAGGTCTTGCCTGGAGGAGAATTTTTTTTTCCCACAAAGCTCACTGTTCTGTGTGTTTGAAATGGGAGACAGAATCCCCTGGTCCTCTGCAGTCAACTAACGGCACTGCACATGCCATCATCTCCTCTGTGAGTGATCATGTAATTAAGGGCTGAATTAGAATGCATCTGTACAACAAAGGAAAATCCAGGTTGTGCAAATAACCTCAATTCTGTGGGCTCTTAATATTTAAGTGCTTGTCTTTGCAACCAGAATAATTTCCTTTTAATTAGGGCTTGCATGAATGTGTATGTGTGCGTGTGTGCTTGCATGTATGTATGTGCGTATGTGTGTTCACAATTATATTTATTAATTAAGATGAACACAAGGCGAAGAGCTGTAAGGAAAAAAAAATTTTTTTTTTTTTTTTGTATCTCCGGTTCAGGATCTGGGGACTGTAACTTAATTTAGGTTAAAGATGGATTTTAAGCCAGCTGTTTGAGAGTGTTATCCCCCCAGAACTGTAGTCACATTCAGCACGTATTCTTGAAAATCACGTCTAACTCTGAAAAGGACTTTAAGCAGCTATTTCGTAATTGGGCACCCAGCTGTTTGCTGAACTTTAGAGAGAACCAAGCATGCAGATTGTGTGTGTGATGTTAGCATCCCAAGTCAGTGGTCACTTTTCAAGTGGAGCTCTGCAGCCTCAGGGGAAACAAAGGCAAAGTCAGTGCTCAGATTCAGAACACCCTTATACCCCATGGCATGTTTTACTTCTGAAGCTGTGCCCAGTCTCACTTTGAAAGATGCATGTTGTAAGCATAGTCTCAATATTGGATTTGTTTGCATGAATGAGTACTTGTTTTACAAAACCCATTCTTGCTCCTGTTTTATTCTCCAAGTAGCTGGAGGGATTGTCAGTCAGGGTCCAGCATCAACGCTGCTGATTTCACATACCTCATTCTAGTGCAGATGCATGGCAGATGACCAAGTGTTGACAGTGGGGGGATGTGCGGGGGGTGCGTGCATCCACACATACACAGGTATGGAAATACTGTAGACAGAGAAGGAGAATACAGCCAAATGTGAAAAAAATGTTCGTCATCACCTTTCTGTTAGAACTTCAGGGTGTCTTTAAATAATTTGTTTTCTTATTTTCTATTACCTCTCTCTGTCTATCTCCCTGCCTATTTCACTGTCTTTCTATCCATCTATCTATGTATCTACCAATCTATCAGTTTGCTGTCAGATAGATGATCTCTCTACCTGCATTATTTGTTACTGGTGTTGCAAATATGCTGTTTCCTTAATGGTCAATTTTCTAAATCCATCCTAGAATTTATGACTGTAATAAACTTTAGAACTGGTCTTATACCTTTTTAAGCTTCTATTTCTTATTATTTTTGTCTGTTTCTGTCCAGGATAGTAAATCAGGTATGCCATGGTCTTTCTTCTAAAGGCCAGACATGCAGATGAAGGTTCTGAAAGAAATGAGCAAGGATATACAAACTGTCCAGGGCTTCAACAGTAAAGGGAAAGACTACTCATGGTTCTAGTTAACTGTTTAGCCAACCCGATCTTAATAAGCTTATGGAAAAAATGTGAGTGATTGTCTGGCAGCTGTATGTGCACGCTAGTGTGTATTCTACGATTCTCTAGGAATACACTTTGTCTAGGAAAGGTTAGGGTGTTGGTCACTCCATAACAACTTTTCCACCTGGGTGCTGTTTTCGTCTCAGACACCTTTCCAGCATTTCAGGAAAACTATGCATTGCATGTACCTCCCTGTGATCTTAAAGTAATAGTTATAATACAAGTGACAGCATAATACAAAGATTTAGACTCCACTTATTCCACTGACTGCAATAGGAAGGTGAAGAGGTCTTTTCCTGTATTTTCAATTGGTGTGTTGTACTGGTCTTGAAATTAGAACAGACAATTTTTCACCCTTTGTGATTTCTGCATGTATCCGTTTAATTTAGGAGCCCCAGTTACCTCCGTAGTTGATGCTTAGAGATACGTGTTCATCCCTCCAGACATTTAGCTGAAGAGGAAATGGTAGATTTGAATTGAAAATGCAGAAGTGCCATATCTCTAGGTGGCAGCAGATGAGAAAATGCTTAGAGAAGATCAAAAAAGGGACTAGAAAAGGGGAGAGAGAGAAATTGAGAGAGAGAAATTGCTCTTCCAGAGCCTGTAATGGAATAAGAGGTCTCTGAATCTTCCCATACTTGTCAGTCTAGGAGACTGACAAAATATTCCAGCTTCATCCACAGTGTCTCCTCATGAAAACCTTCTATCACTACAGGCTGTCGTGTTGTGACAGGAAATAATGCAAGGAGTCTAAAGATGTCATGACCTTTGTGAATTTATCTACACCAAAAAAAAAAAAGAGTACATAAGAAGAACAGAGAAATTTGTACATGCATTTACATACACATTTTATCATTTAAACTTAGGATATGCCAGTATTAGTTTCATAAACAGTTGAAAGGCAGCTTTTTTTGTGTGTGTGAAATCAAGGAGAAAGATTAAATATGAATTTAAACTTCCTCCCACTGGACTGACTGGAAGATCTGTCAATGTAAACAACAAGTCATCTCAAGCACATGGAAGAAGTCAAATGAAATACTAGTATTCAAAGTAGGATCAGTTTAAGGCTCAGAGTCAAAACGGCAGAGTTCCTGTCCCGTAGTTCTTCCATGTGTTGGCTCATGCTGTGCTTCTGCTGGTGCACAGCCAGAGATGCACTAAGAGACCTAAGAGAATCCTGCTAAGTTCCAGACTGACAGAATCAGACCTTGCTTTGCAGAGGTAATTGATTTTGAACAGAAAAGCCTGTCTTCTTTGCAATCTGTGCAGAGGAAAGAAAATATTATCTTTTTTCTTGGTTTTAACTGCAGGAAATGTCCAGCTGACTAATCAAAGGAGTGCATGGTGTCTGTTTGCTTGCAATGCTACTTGAACAGAACAAAGACCCCATAAAGTGGGACATGAACGTGAGGCTATACCTTTCTTCCATCAGATAGAGAAATGCATACCAAATGACAGCCACACGTGCTATTACTATTGCCTATGTAATGGGGAGAGAGGCTTCCTTAGCAATGCACCTGAGAGAAAATTCTGCTCCCTTGAAGAACCAGGATCAGGCCATGGGGAAATCAGCTAGCTTAAAGGTTTTACATGGCTGAAAAACATTATATAATGAGATTACACCCCTGCACATATCAACATATTCAGTATCTTTGGGGCCAATTGTTATGAAATTGAACATTTTTAGCAAAGAGATGTCTGTCTCTAGGTAATAACTTTTCTATCCACACAACTGAATCAGTTGAACTTCTGTAACTCCATATGGCTTGTGAGCCTCAGGCCTGAGGAAGTTTGTCCTACCAACATGTGATCCCATCAAGCCATAAAAAGCCTGAAAGCTTGGTTGTCTTCACAGTCATCTCAAGAGGTCAAATTAAGTCAAGAGCCTTCATGGTGGCTTGTTAGTTTCCATTACAGAAAGTGGATTGTGCTGGGTTTCAGAACATATAGGAGTTCATGCTTAACTGAAGGTGTAAGTACAATTTTTGGTGACTATATTCTGCAGAGAATTTTCTTCTCAAGGGAGCAAGTGCTGCTGTCCAAAGTCTGTCAGTTCCCTCTATCTTTGTCTCCCCTGAGCTTTACAGAAAACTTAGATCAGGTTTCACAGCCCATCCCAGAAAAATCTCAGCTTTTTAATCTGGAAGCAAGAGCTCTTTCAAGCAAACGTGAATTCTGTCTCAATGGCTGGTATAAAATATCTTTGTTTGTATTGGATAAGGATCTACTCTTTCATGCCAAACAATTCAGTAAGAAACATTGCTGTTGTTCGATTCCTCTATTCTATTTTTTATGAAAATAAGAATTGTGTTAGGAGAAAACCTCTGCCTAAGCACATAAGACCCAACGCCACCATAGCCCCCAGCATGCACCTCTGTTTCAGAACATTAGGATTCATCTCAAGTCTTTCTAAGCTTTGAAAGTTGCAAGGAATTCTTTATTATTACCTTTCAAATATACACTTCAAATATATAAGTATACATTTTTAAAGAACTCTTTCGGCTGTCATATCCCCTTTTCCTTCTTTCAAAGCACTCAACTTGGTCAGTAGCAGCTTATGTACTGAATCATCCCCAGTTATCATATCTGATTGATTTTGCTATACTTGCCATACAGCATATTGAAGGTTTGAAAATCAGAACTCAATAATGTCAGGTGAGCTTGGGAGAAGGTACCTTCTGATAAACGAATTCATCATCTGAATAATCTCACCATGCACCCTAATATTGACCTTAATATTCTGGGACATGTCTGCCACATACAACTTTCAAAGATTTTAATTTCTATTGTGACATTAGTAGGATCATATTCTTACTGTACTTAAGTTTGTGTAAACTGGAAAACACTCCTATCCATGGATTTACACATGAGCTGAGGCCAGGCTGAGCAGTGTTAGTTCCCGAACTTAACTGAGTACAGAACAGCTTGTAGTCCCAGCAGTGTTTCTGTGTTCCTGAGCTTATATCAAGATGAGATCCAGGACCGTATCAAGGCTCCTGTGCCATGGTTTCCATGGAACGAAAAGTGAGACATACAATCTGGATAGGAACTATACAGTGCTTTTTTTTTTTTTTTTTTTTTTTCAGAATTTACAGCTCCCACCTGCCTTTAGAGTCACTGAAGAAGCACATACATGATTTTATGTAAGCCATACAGATATTATGTTTCTATGTGTAAAAATATATACACACACATACATACATGCACACACAGACCCTGCAGAAATGACTCATAATGAAAAGAAGGAGGCGGGAAAAACACCAGTTCATGTCTTTCTTCGCTTGAAATTTTCTATTGCTTTTCTGCTGAATGATGTTCCTGTGCTATCTACATAATGAGTACCCTCTTTCTTCAGATAATTAAGGAGATGCTGCCCATATCCAACTAAAATTATATATTTATACATGGCGACTTTCTATTAATAAACATGTGAGATTGTTACAACTGAACAAATCCTCACAACTCTTCATTATTTGCCTTCTCTTAGGCTCTTTATTATACTTCTTATGCATTTAGCACTGGTGACAGATGCCAGAGAAACAGTCTCAGTAAAAGGACAAGGCAATACAGCCTGTTGTCTCACACCTGGAGCTGATGATTTGGACTGACTGCTTGGTTCTGATCTCTGGCATGGCTGTGGCTACTTTGCTTTGTGTTTCATGAGCTCTAAAATTGGAATAGCTTCCCCCCCGTCCCACCCTACCTTGTTCCCAGACACAGAGTTTTTCAAAGAAACTTAATGGAAAACCATTGTCTTTTTCAAGCCCAAATACTTGCCTGTGGAATATCACCGATTGTCTCTAGGCTGTGATCCTATGCCCCCCACATAGAGTATGAAAAGTCTCACTCTGAATGCCGTGACACATTTTGGGTTCCACTTTTGTGGTCTTCCCTGTAATGTTACAACCAGAGGAAGTTATATTAGACAAACAGATGCAGCTGGAAGAAAAAAAACCACAAACCGGACACCAAAAACCCAAACAAAAAAAATAACCCCTCAGTTGCATGGTCTTGAAGCAGACCTTGAAGAAAACTGATGAGTGAGGAAGTATCTATTGTTAGGCCTTTCGTTTTGTTTTCCTTAGCAATATGGCTGGAATAATAAAAAGATTATCTACTTTCTACGCCAACTCACCTTACTCCTGTGCTTAAATCATTCTCATTACAAAAACTGTAACATCATCAAGTATTGCACTTCTGGAAGAAGAAACAAGCAATGCTCACCTCTGTAAACCAGTCTATAAGAAAACGAGCTTTTCCTTTCTCAGCCTACAAAATGACAAACACATACAAAGCACATGTTGCAGCCTGCCATCTTCTCTCTGTGCTGGGGAAGCTGACATCAGCTGTTCTTGCTCCAGAGCCAGTGGACTCAGGTGACCTGCAAGGAAGAATCTTTTGTGCAGAGCTGAAGAAGACAGCTATATTTTATTCTTTGGGTTTCCATTAAACAAATACATGAATAGTATTCTAACACATCCCTCACTTTCAACACCGCTGTGGTCAAGAAAAAAATGCAGATAATGAAGCATCACCAGTTTAAGCAATGTGGTGTTTACCTGTTTCCTACAGCCTGGCCTCAAACCCAAGCAAAAGGATTTGCTCCACTTCTTCCTTTCCTGTTCAGCATTCATCATTTCATCTCATCTTCCTGTTCCCCTCCTAAGGTATAGGTTGGTTTTTGGTTTGATATTTTCCTTTTTTTTTCTCTCTGTTTTGCTACATCTGTTTACAATAATTTCTTCTTCTCTTTCTCCTCTCTTCTGTAATCTCAGGCCCAGGAGTTCGGTTGTCTGAAGGACTAGTTTGGTGTCCCTTGTTTTATTGTTTCAGCTCATTTGGTAGCCAAAAACCATTTCAATTCACATTTAACTTCCCCAATAAATCCTGTTATCCCTGCCCAGTTGCCAGCCTTCTCACTCACTGTCATTATCAGCTATATCCTATTTGCACTAATCTAGTTATCTAGTCTTTTTATCAGCTTATTTTACCGGCTCTCGCCCAAGCAAAACTCCTTTGAATCCAGTAGCAGGCAAGAGAAAGGCACTTCTGTCTTCTTTGGAGTGTATAGTTCAAAAACTCAAAGCATGTGGCAAGGCAATTCTGAAAGAAGACTTTAAAAACATCCATGTAAAACAGCTCAGGACAGTGATTCTCCTCAGAGGCCAGGTAGGTGAAATGATTCCCCCCAAGCCATGCAACAAGCAGTTATCTGGGAGTAAGATCACTGAGACTTTGATCCATAACATCACACTACATAGCCAACAAAATCCTCCACTACTCCTATAATTGGCAGCAGTGGATTTCTATACTTGCCCACTTCCTAGCCCCTTCTAGACTCTTCCAGGTACTCACTGATGAAAAACCCTCTTGGCAGAGAGCATTTTGGCAAACTACTCGCTTTATCCCTGTTTCCCATGAACAATATAATGTTTCTTATCCACATTATCCATTGTTATGTGCATCTGAGTCTGGACTAAAATTTTAGACTCAACTATTGTTCCTGATTACCTAAGAGGAACCTTATAAAATGTTTGAATTTTGTATGCAAAACACCACTTTTCACATGCCAGGCCCTTTGGAAAAATCTCCTCAACCGTTCTCTTTGTTGAATTAATAGCCCAGAAGTGTGTTAGATGGCACTGCAATGTTAGACGTTTCTTTCATGGATGACATGTAAAATTGTTGTCCTAAGAGGCCAGAGATTTTTGAGAACAGTGTCTGTTTAACAACACCTAGCAGCGATGCAAAGAAGGAAAAATGTCTCCTTCACTGATAACACAGCGTCAATACGTAGAATGTCAATGTGATTATTCTGTTTGGACTTTGGGTAGAACAGGCTTTGAGAACTTCAATAGCTGTCAGTAGGCAGGACTGGATTTAATATCTTGTTTGAAGGGAGGCATCTGCAAGATCACAATATCCTTCATGAACTCAACAGAGCCCTGCTTGGTAACTGGCATGAAGTGGAAAAAGGAAGAGGTCTTTTACTGACTCATTCCAATTTCCTGAGTCGCTTGGGTTTCCCTTGCAGGTCTCCAACTAAACATTATTCTAAGGTTGCTGGCAATGCCATAATTAAAACTGATTTGTGATACCTTATAATGTAAATTTATCCTGCATTCCACTTTAGTGATCGAATTGTTTCTCCAATTTTGGGGTCAAATTCATCAAAAGAAAAAAACACTTTCTAATTTTTTTTTTTAATCCACATTAAAATATACCGATCCTTTTACTGATAAAGCCTTTAAAGACAATTTATCTAAAATTGTGAATGTATTTGTTTTTGTTATCTTTTTTTTCTAATATTTTTTCAGTGCCTCTATTAATTTAAGACAATCTCTCCACACTTCCTATTTCACCCTCTGACTCATCTTTAGGATTTCTCAGTCATCTGCTGTGTAGTGGGAGTTGAAACAATCAGCAGAAAAGTTGAGCTCGTCTCCCCTTTTAAATTTTTTCCCTAATGTCATAACTGAATCAAGACATGCCAAGGAAAAATGAGGGACTTGACAAAGATGCAATTTTAAAAAGTTACAAATAAGCCACAGTGTTAAACTAAATGAATGTAGCAGAATTAAATTAATAGTAATATTGTTTTTAAACTTTTGGCTGTTGTGGAGGCAGGCAATTCGAAGAACATAAGAGGGGACAATTCAACAACTACGATCTAGGAGACTGAGAGTCAATTTCCTCCTCAAGCACAAACTCTCTGCGTGACTGTTTCTGTTGCCCATATGTCAGGGAAGAATTATAGCATCTCTTTCCTTCACAGGAACATTGGTAGGATAAATATGTTGAGGACTGAGAGACACTCAGGTCCAGATTCATCCCACTTAACTATGACACCTGTCTGAGGAAACCAAGAAGTTTAGTTATTCAAGGATATAAAAAGTTGAAGCAGAAGGATGGACATCTGCAGAAGGCGATTCAGCATGGTGAAGATGTCTGGATGAGGCTCTGAGCAACCTGATCTAGGCAGGGATATCCCTGCTTCTTGCAGAGGGGTTGGACTAGATGACCTTTGAAGGTCCCTTCCAACTCTAGCCATTCTATGATTCTATGATTCTATGTGAGTCACCTTCAGGGACTGTTTATCATTTTCCATTGAACCCATAGCAACTATGTTCCTAGGGATGGGATGCAGTTGTCTGAACACAGGTATTCAGTGAACTCCCAAATGCCCTACAGAAGCTAAGACATGTGCTTGGGGTAGATAGGTGTGACACAGCTCTTCCAGGACACAGTGGGATGTCCCACAGTTCCTTCTGTGACAGGTGACGTCTGTGTTGAAATAACTGAATTTTTGCTTGAAGTGTTTAATATAGGTAAATAAATTTGTCCTCCAGGACAATATCAGTGAAAGTTGTTTAGTAGTCAAAAAGTGAAACTCTATTAGATATAGAAACACCTAGTTGAAGACTTCTGCTGAGAGAATATCATGGCTACCTTGGAAAGTGTGTTGAGCCTCAAAGGGACCTTTCCTGTTTTGTTTCCACTCTTCTTTCAGCTTTCAGTTTCACCTGACTGTTTGTTAGCTATAAGTTTAACTAGGAATAAGAGCAGGTAAAAGATTAAAAGAGTAACACTGTGTTACATGACGTGATTTTTTAATGGGGTGTTAGGGCAGTGACTTTTCCCAACTAACCTTGAAGGAGTGTGTTCTATACCTCTCTTCTCAGACTGGTGGCACCTCTGGGTGTGCATGAGCATAGCTTTGTCCCTGAGCAGATTTTACCGTGCTGATGAAAGTACAGGTGATCTTGCACCTCTGTTAATAGGTAGCAAAGATGCCATGTAGAAAAATCAAGATCATCCTTGGAAATGCCATGGAGGTGCTCCTTACCAACATTTCCTGAGCATGTCATCATCTTAGTCTCCCTGTAGGTGTATCCATGGCTGTCATTGCTCTAGGATTTGAACATCTCCCTCATCTCAGATGACTGCAGGTCTTAAGGAATTTCAATTCATAGGTTGGTTACGGTGAGCTCCCTGTAAAGTCAATGGAGAGAGGTAGAAAGTCCCAGTCAGAGATTCAGACCTAAGGTGGCCTGAATTGCTCTCCTGAGGAGCTGTCTCCATCAGCCTAGAACACCTCTGCACCCAAACTAGGTACCCCAGCTCAGTTACAGCTGTGCAGGCCAGAGTGGCTTAAAAAGTAATGTTTAGGAACTTCAACAAATTCCTTCCTTGCCAGTGGAGTTACAACACTGGTGTATAATATTATTCCCTCTCCATTTCGTCGGCTTCTTTCCCCATCCCTTAGCTCCAGAGGCTCACCTCTACCTTGTTGTATCTGAAAGATTATAAACTTTCTTCTCTGTCCTCTTGATTATTCCTTCCAACCTTGCTAATAGCTGACCAACTTTCTACTGTGCTGTAGCACAGTATATAATAACTTGCAATTATTGTCCATTTAGGCTTTCCCCTGGGTCTGCTTTATTCCTGCCATCAGTGGACCTGTACACTGCTTTTCTGCTGATTTTACTACCAAATTCATTGCTGCTGAGAAAAAAAAAAAAAAAATCACTGATGATCTACAACCTGTTATATAATTTTCCCGTCTGTCGTTCTTATCTTTTTTTTTTCCAGTTCCTTGGCCTGCTATAGAGACTTTACGAAAATTGCTTTATAATAGGCCTTCCTCAGCTCTTGCATCCTGTTCTGTACTGGATCACTCCTTAAGTATTTTGCTGCTGCCTTCTGTACTTCTGTACAGCAGTTACAGTTTACGTGTTACTTGGAGGTCAGTGTGCACAATAGCTCTGCTGTGTTTTCACCCTCTTTGTCTTGGCTTCTCCACCCTTTTTTTCCACTCCGGACAGCCAACATAGCTAGAATCCTAGCTTGCATATTACAGTTTACTGCTTTTCATTTTCATTAGGAGGTAGAGAATTATTACACCACACCTGACCTATTTCTTAGCATCTGCACATGAAAGTTACTCCATCTACAGAGTCTCCTGACTTTCTTCTTATTCTTGGGTTATACTCCAGGCCTAGATTAGGTAGGCTAGTAAAGCTTTCATCCAGTGAAACTGTTGGATTGAAATATAACAAATTTCTCAAGGCAAAGTCAAGTGGCAGTTATAAGCCAAAGGGTTATCACTGGGAGTAGATTGCTAAACAATTCAGAGGATCCAGGCTATTGCACACCTGAATTTACGGAGGCACAGTCTTATTACACTTACTTTCTTCATGTAGTTGGTTTTTGTTTTGGTTTGGGTTTTTATTTTCAGTATACCACTGAGTAATTCCACCATCTTTTAATTTATCCAAAGTCAGTTCTGTAAAAATTAGCACTGGGGTTCTGTGCACTCTCATGCAGGTCCACATATGCTGCTCAAAAGGTTAAACACATACATTTGCTCATTTAACCAACCTCTGCTGCAAATTATTAATGTAAATGTATGTGTAACCTTCTTTAGCGCCCCCTCTTCCCCTCCCCCCCCCCGCCAAACCACACTTGTGCCTGGCTAACTGGCACAATCATCCATATCTTCATCCAGTCACTTCATAGGTGGCTTCACTCTTGAGTGGAGCAGAGGTAAGGAGTGAACTTTGATCTTTTGTTCACAGCCCCACACTGCTGCCCCACCACCCTGCTATGCCTCATGTATCCCCCATAGACTATGGGGTGTATGGGGGCACTTGGACCTTTTCTCCAGGAGGTTGTTTGTGCTACCCTCTAGTGGCCAAAGCTCAAAGAATACAGAAAATTAAGAACTCATGCCAATTGTTATGCAAAGGTGATTACGGACTTTTTTTCCTGTTTTTTTTTTCTTTTTTTTTTGACAATATGAAATCAAAGCAAACCATTTTGGAAAGTGGGAAAAACATCCAACTAAATCTGTTTAAAGTTAAAGTTTGGGAATGAAATGGAACTTTTAAAATATGAGTGTCTTCTAAATATGTGTAATTTGCATAATACAAAACCTTGATGAAATGGAAGGTGATTTTAGAATCTAGGCAGAGACTCAGAGTATTTTAAATATACCAGAGATTTTTTGTGTGTGTGAACAGAAGGCAATAGTTTGATGTTCCCACTCAACCTCAGTAAAATATGACAAAAATACTGTTTCCCCCACTATTTGTCTCTTGTCGACTATAAACTTTCTCAGCAATAGAAGCTCTCCTACACTATTCACAGAGCTCAGTGAAATTCTTCTCTTTGTTGAACCCTACCACAACAGTGAAAGGAATAAAAAATATTTGATGAATTACAAGGTTGTAGAAAATAAGATAAGATAGAATTAGATAGTGGAGAACCGCTGACCAAAGACAGCTGTCTAAGATCTGGAGGGGGAGCATGAGACAGAGTTTCCAAAATTGTTGAGCTATCTGAGGTTCTGGATACTACTGTAGGGTTCATGGAGGGCAAGTGCGAAAATTCAGGGAACGATAAAGAAAGGTAGAAGAACAACACAGCTAACTGGCCACTGAAGAAAAATGGGCAAAGGATGTGAGGCTGTCAGTGCTGCAAAGTCCCAACTGGTACGGAGTTTTAATATTTATAAGAAAGTAACCAAACATCCCCTGATGTTCCTCTCCTTCCTACTCCTCACCAACAATTCTTTCAAACATCCATTTAGAAATATGTCTGTTCCGACTCTTAGAAAGTCATAGATTTTTGTAGAGAAAATAAGCTAGACAAGAAATGTGAAGTGTTGGGAAGCAGAACCAGCAGAAACCATATTCTTCCATTCTTGCTTTTCAAACCAGTGCAAGTAACATTAGGCAGAAGACCTATTTGATCCTAAATTTGAAACAAGGATTGTATTGCTTCTTGTAATGTTACTGGGAGCTATGGAATAAATGTTCCCACATTCTTCCACTTACAGCCGGTCTAAAGTCCTCCCAAAAAAGAGGACTCCTTCCTTTAGCAAAGAGTTTCAGAAATCTCAGAGGTCTTCTCTGTGCATTTATAATAAGGAAATTTAATTACTAGTTGTTTGAATATTCAGATGGTTCCAATTGCTTTCAAAACACAAGGCTATTGACTTCCAGTAACACTTGTGTTCTCACTTGGGATAATATCAAACTACTGTTCAAATGACAAAGGAGCATCTTAGGTGAAAGATCATTAGTTGCAGATATAAATCCCAAAACTTTTTAAACTGCTTTAGGTAGCATGAGGCCTTATCTAATTTTATTACCTGCTAGTTCATAATCATCTTACAGTAATGTACCCAGGCAACTCTGTTTCTTCTGCTGGGCATGTGGAAAAGGGTTGCCATTTTGATTGTGCAATGCTATTGGAGACCTGTCTCCTGTGGGGCTATTTTAGTCTCATGAAATAGTAACCCTTAATTTGAGGGGCTTGATGCAGTAGGCAAAAATCAAAGTAAGACTTACATTCATAAAAAACTCATGAGTTTGGCAAATAGAGGATAAGGCAGCAGCTGAGAGTTTTGAATTGAAAGCTTAGTGGTTAGATCACGGTTGCTTAGTGCTTGTCTTCAAAGCTGTTCTCCCAGGAAGGAGGGCAGGCAACCTAGATATTAAGTGGAAGATCAGATTAACCCTGACATTTCTAGGTCAAGGGAAGAACTGAGGTCATGCCTTTCCCATGCCCACCAAAGTCACATCTGTGCTGATCAGAAGTGCTCATGGAAATACTGATACAAAATTCAGAAGGGCAAATGGTGCTGCTACTCTTTAAAATGCAACATGTCAACAATTACTTATGTGTTCACTCACTACATCACTGTGTATGTTCTACTCTGTCTCTCTAAAGCAATCTTATAAATCATTGAAGAAAATGGTTCTATTTTTACCTCAGATATCCTAGCCTTGATATCTTATGAATATTTTCCAAATTAGGTCTTCGGTTTACTAGATCATTTTATTACTTGTAACTGGCTGTCTTATTCTTTTTGCTGGTCCTTACTTTGGAGAACAGCTTGGAGGCAGAACAATCAAGCAACTAGCTACTGTTTGATGAAGAGCAGCCAGCCTTTCTGGTTTCTGGAATACGTTTTTATATGTAATGGAGAGTTTCTATTGAAGAAAAAAAAACAAAAAGTTGTCTTTAGTTAGTAATACATGGGAGCTAACTCAGGATTAGAGTGTGGTGAACATAGAATAATGAAATAATCTGTTCCTTTGTCCTTCTAAGGCAGATTTTCTTCCTGTTGTAGGCCTCATAGTTATTCACTGTGTTTTAAAAAACCTCCAGCAGTGGAAATGTTACACACTTTCCAAACAGTTTACTCAGCCACTTAACTGTTCTCCATCAGAAGAACACTTTCCTGGTGTCTAATTTAAACCTCTGCTGCAATTTAAGTCCATGCCTTCTTTTCCTATCCACAGTGAAGAATAATTCATCACGCTTGTCTTGGAAGCTCTTGAACTGAAGAACCTTTCCCCTGCCTCATACTAGTCTTCTCTTTTCTAGACAAACTGCACCAGTTCCTTCAGTCTTTCTTTTGCAGACAAACAGGACATTCTATTATTTTCTCTTTGCAACCATATTTTTGTTAGTTCTTGTTCACATATCAATGTAAATAGGAATGGTTTTGTATTTGTCCTTCGTTGTCTGTAACTCTGTCTGTCACTCTCTACCATCTGACCATCATTTAGAGAAGACACTACAGCATAGGACTGTAGTGATGACTCTTTCTGTAACTCCAGTCTTAGCAAATATAAGGATTTTAAGAGCTGTGCTTTAGTCTATGTGTAATAACTGTAGGTTTCAGCAAAGTGACTGGAACTTTTCCATAACAGAACTGCCATCTAAGAACCCAAGATATGACACCCAGTAAGTGAGGACATCGCTGCATCCCTGAAAAGTGTCGAGCCCTGGCAGTGGACAGAGACTTTATTTCTGGGACTTACATAGCAGAGAACAACTATTGTCCGTGTCATCATCAAGAGATTACAAAGAAAATCCTATTAGCCTAGGTTCTGTGCGACCTGTATGACTGTGGGTAAGATGTTAAGTTTTCTCTTTTCTACATTTCCTCTGTCTTTAACACGGGGAAAAATGTTTCTTGATCTCATAAGAAGAAAAGAATTTATAGCTGTATAATGGTACTAAAAAAAAAATTATAAGGTGCATAAGTATCACTATGGCAAGAACAACCACTCTGTAACGAACTGTGAAGCACACACCTTTCACACTATGCACAAAGATATAGATATACAGAAGGAAAGGAATACATTACAATGAATATCCCTTTTACAATTTAACCCATAAACAAATGCATTTGCTGCAGGAACAAATCATTATATATATAAAAAATACATGCCAGTTTACCTTAAATGAGATTTCACATACATATTAATCTTATGATGAATTTATACTGGACACATTTCTTTTTTTTTTTATAAAGAGTATACCTAGATATAAAAATCAGAACTAGAAACAAACAAACAAAAAAGGGTTCTTGTTGTAGCACCACTTTAAATGTCCGTTTCTTGATAACTAAGGTGACTCATGCATTTGTCTATCTTGTGGGCAATGTGGAAATCTCAGCACTTTCAATAGGCACGATTTTTTTTTTAAACTATGTGATTTGTAAACTATGCAAACGATGGCAATTTGCAACTTTAAGTGTTCCTTAAGTGGACAGTTTGGCATTTTGTAAAGCAGATAATAGTCCCAGATAATGGATTAATTAGATGATGCTGGATCTTGTCACCTCTAAAAAATAGGTCATTTCCTCCCAGATAAGCAGCTGTGATTGTTCTGTTTCCTCCTAAGGTTCATGACACTTCCCATTACAAGGCCCATATCCAGTTTCTTACAGCTTTGTCATCTTGGGTGGTTGTTTGTATTTGTTAGAAAAATCCCAATATAAACCAACATAAAACCCAAAAAAACCTAAACAACTAGCTTTTCTGGAGAACAAGACTAGAGAAAAATACATTGCTTGTCCTATCAACAGATTTCTGGTAATATTGTCAATTAAGCTCTACTCTAAAGTCCTGATAAGCTGCAGTAAAGATTCAATATCTCAGAAGATGGCCTTTGCTTTGGAGATGTGCCCTTTGCTGTGACCAGGACTTGACTGATGTACAGGCCTTTACAATTCACAAGCTCTGAGAGATATCTTAAATTTCAACTGCTAAATTAAATTTTAGCTCCCACTGCAGTTCAGATTCCTGGGCTGCAACACTTCCACCGTTTCAATACCTGAATGCAATGTCTCTCCTGTCCTTTCCCTGGTATCCCTCCTTTCTCCTCTCCTCAGGTGGGTCTCACTGGAGAAGATGAGGAAATTGCTTGGTGCAAATGGGGGAAAGAGAAGATTTGCCTTGAGAATGCTGGAAGCAGCTCAGGACAAGGCATTTTTAAGGAAGGAGGAAGAGAGAAGGAGTGAAAAAGGAAAAACAAATTGCAATTACATACTGACAGAGGGGAAGAGCGGCAACTGAAAATGAACTGGACTGGACAGCTGAACGAAGTAGGAAGATGAATGTTATTTTTAAAAAAATAGAGGCATAGGAACAACACGTGTGTGAGGATGGATGCTATGCTGGGGGCAGAAACCATTGCAGGCAGAGAATATATGCAAGGAGGGCAATTATTTTAATTGGTGAAAACGCTGCGTCTTCAGTGACAGATTAATTCACTATAGCTGGATTTTGAACACACAAAACAGTATAAAGTGAGCCATACTGAAAGGTCAGGTACTGGCCGTCTCCATACAGGACTTGTGATTTTAAACTTTAATATCTCAGTGCCTCAGTTTCTCACTATGAAGGACACACAATCAAAACAGTGAAAAGTTGTAAAGTAAATCCTGTTCTACCCATGCACTGAAAAGGGAGGTAATTTTTTAAAAAACTTTTTAAAAGAAAGAAATGAGGGTTTTTTTTTTTGTGAGGTTTTTTTTCCCAATTAAGATGCTTTAAGAAAATAACAATCTTTTAAATTTGTTATTAAAATATTTTTAATATAATTTTTTTTTTAAATTCCCTAGAAGAAAAATATCTAACTAAATTAAAAATACACCCCTGTCCTTCACACAAGTATTTAATTATAGAAAAGACTCCAGTATCCAGTTCTACTCCTATATATTGCCTGTTTTCCTTAGATCATGTGAGAGGAGCTAGAAATAAAATCTAAGCCTGTGATGCTTCTTTGTTGCAAGCCAGAAAACTGCCAGCACAGTGCTTCTTGATGCAATGGGAGTGGTGGGGTTTTTTTGAGATGAACATTTGCAGCATCTAAACTCACTTCCCCAAGCAACCATCAGATGGTAGCAATGCTTGTTTGCTCTCTACCGTGGACTGGATTCAAAATAGGATGCAGAAATCAAGGCTGCTACTGCCAGTCCCGGCAGCCACCTAGTCGCCTTTCGAGAATGCCCTGATGTTCACATTTCTGAGGACACGAAAGCCGCAGATCTGAGTGTTAATGCTGAGGTAGACACTATGTAAAGCAATCTGATCTCATATGCACAGAGTTGTAGCCAATAGCCACATGCATGAGGGAACAGATGAAACCCAAGGGAAATACTGATGTCCTGTCCCTGGTTTTGTTCTCTAGGTTTTGGTTTGCTGCAAAGAAGGACTCTAAGGTCTGTGGGAATCAAAGTAGCAAGAAAATTAACTCAAAACCTTGAAACTAAACGTAGCAGAGAGTCTCAGGGAAAGAGATCCAGTGTCGCAGGAGGGTGATGAAGCAGACTCCTGTAGCCTGTAGGAGTCCTTGGTGAAGTGATAAAAAGTTTTCTTATGGAAGGCCTGGTCTAAGATCACCGAAACCAGCCCACTACTATGGGTACTGTTAGTGGAGCTTTCTCCTTGAAGCTGATGACAGGACTCAGTGCCCCTGGCTCTAAATGTCAAATAGTCAGACACCTAAGTGCGACTTCCCATCTGCATTCCCTGTGTAGCTCATGGGGAGACAGAGACCTCAAGAGAGGGAAAAAACTTTGCCCAGGCTTAGGTTCCTGACAGAGGTGTGATCAAGCAGCCTGTACAGGTGGCTCTTTCTCTCTGCTAACAAGAAAGGGATCTTGTTTGACTCATTTAGATTTTGACTCTAATTTTTAGGCAACTGTGGTGTTAGAAGTCAATCCCCGTGAATGCCATTGAAAGGCACAGCTCCCTGCACTCATTCTGTTTTCTCTTCCTAGCCAAAAAATAAGAATAACTTTATAAAAGGTACACACATGACATGCAGCCACAAGCGTCTGTAACAGTAATATTCAGTTCATTAGCAATCTTAAATTAATTGATTCCTCTCTAGTTACTTAAATTACTGAGTTTCTCCTGAGATACCAGTGCTATTGGGACTCTCATCAGGAGTTAGAAAGTGTGTTTGTTCACTAGTGCTATTTTTGGCACACTCCCGCCTGTCCAGGACTGACTCCCTTAACATGTACTGTTGCTACGGAGAGGTGTCTGATCCAGCTCCCCAGGGAGAGCTTCGTTCTTTGGGTTCACATTGCTTTGCTGCTTGGTGCTTGTCTGGTACCTTCTTTGGCAAAATGCCCCTTTTATTTCCCCCCCTCCTGGCCCCTGGCCCCTTTGTCTGAAAATGTCTCCTGCTCAGTCTTCCCAAGGTGGCAGCTTCATTAAACCACAGGATGGATGCTTGGGGCATCTTGAATGTTTGAGACAACTAATTCCCATCAGTAAATTACTAAACTGTAGCCCACTGTCAGACTTTATGATGGCAGGTGTACTATATTTAGCAAAAATAGATTTGGCATGCCTGATTACCTGTTTAGCCATAGTGTCTCGTAGTAAGCTCTCAGGGAAGTGAGAATAATATTCTAGAACAAGTACATTTTTTTTCCCTGTCAGCATAATCAGACCTATGTCAGCTTTGCTCCAGAGAGCCTTTTTTTTTTTTTTTTTTTTTTCCCTGAGTCACTGACATTGGATTTTTTTTTAACTTGGACTGGGCTTATATTTTTGGCATGTATAGCAAGCCTTGACAATTTCTTAAATGTCAATTTATATTTGTCTAGCATACTTTTTTTACAGCGCTTTGGTTTTTTTTTTTCTTAGATTTTTCAATCCTTAAATGGCGTTAGCAGATTCCCAGAATTAGTTGCAATGTCTGGGTGTAGCCATGAACTGGGAAGCAGTCTGGTCTGGTTACTCTTATCCCGCATGCTCATCACCAGGCATCTCAGCCACCCTGGTAACTCTGGAACTGAATCCTCAGTACTGGGATATTGTAATGTACCTCCCTGATGTGCAGCTTCTCTTTCTAAGTTGTTACTTTAGTGAGTATAGTAAGAATTTTGTCAGACATTTGTTTGTGCTAAATCAAAGAATAAACTCAGACAAAACCTCTGCACTGTACTCCTTTGCACTTCCAGTTGATGTCCCAGAGAGAGGGACTGAAGTTTTAGCTGTCTGCGGAGTTTGGTTTTAGCTTGCAGTAAGAGGTGCCCTCCCTAAGCAACCACATTTTACAGTTACTGTAATAGCACTTTATGGCTGGGCCCTTTTGAATGAATGTGTTGTGTCTGCAGTTCTGTACACAGAGATTTGCATCCAGGGGGCATCTCTGCCTGTCACTGGTTTGGATATTTAGACTGGTAGCTACTTTCCTGTATTGCTCATCTATACATTTTCCCTTTCTTTTGCAACAGAATGAGTAATGATGGCTTGCACGATTGACTTAAACACAATGTTAAATCAAATTATATGAGTGTTTTGTGTGTTCACAATCTTTTGAGGCTGCCCAGAGTCTTTAGCTATGCTGTTCTAGTGTCCCATTCCAGAGCTACCACTGCAGCTATTCAGACCTCTCTGATGTCCATAGTGTGGCTTGTTTGTAAGGAGCTTGGTCAGGTGTTGGAACCAACCTAAATGGAATACTATGGGAATGAATCCTCCGAAAATATATCCTGCATATGCAAAGAAGTATGGCATTTCTTGTAGAGAAACACACCTAAGTTGTGACTTCTCAAGCAGAAAAAATTAAACATCAACAATAACCACTGTTATTTTTCTCTTTATGGACAGCAGAAGACATTTTATTTTTGCATTTGTGTTCAGTTTGGAAGGACCGATAAATAGGGAACATTTCACTTTTCTCAGTATCCCATTTGACCCTTTACTCTCCCTAGCAGTCTCAAGGCAATGAGGCTGCCTCGGCTTTTCTTTTAGCCTCCTCTTTAACAAAAAGCTCTGTTTTCTGAGTGCTATAGTGGGCAAAAAGTTCAACTGTGTCCTGGAAACTTATATGTCCTTTCATTTAATTACAAAGTTGTTTCAGTCCCCTACTTCTGTGCTGTATGTACTTTCTTGATGACTTTAAAGTCTTGCTGAATTTTAAGCCCAATAATGGATAGACTTTTTTTTTTTTTTTTTTTTTTTTTTTCCCCTGTGGAGATTACAATTGCCATATATCAGGATTTCTGCTAAATTATAAATCTGTTGCTTGTGTGACTTCATGGAAAGCAGAAAACTTTGAAGAAAGGATGAAGCAATTAGGTGTTTTTTTAGTTTTTTTTTTTTCCTACTTGATTGTTGTAAATCAGAGGGACCTGGACAAGCTAAACCAATGGGCTGAGGTGAACTGTGTGAGCTTCAACAAGGCCAAGTACCAGGTCCCACACTTCAATCACATCAACCCCATGCAACGCTACAGACTTGGGGAAGAGTGGCTGGAAAGCTGCCCGATGGAAAGGAACCTGGGGGTGCTGGTAGACAGCTGGCTGAACAGGAACCAGCAGTATGCCTAAGTGGCCAAGGCGGCCAACAGCACTCTTACTTGAATTAGGAACAGTGTGGCCAGCAGGAGTAGGGAAGTGATTCCGGCACTGGTAAAGCTGCACCTTGAATGGGTTGTTCAGTTTTGGGCCCCTCAGTACAAGAAGGATGTTGAGTTGCTGGAGCGTGTCCAGAGAAGGGCAACGAAACTGGTGAGGGATCTGGAGCTCAAGTCTCATGAAGAGCAGCTGAGGGAACTGGGGTTATTTAGTCTGGAGAAGAGAAGGCTGAGGAGAGACCTCATTGCTCTCTACAACTGCCTGAAAGGAGGATGTAGGGAAGCAGGTGTTGGTCTTTTCTCCCAGGGATGAGAGAAAATGGCCTCACATTGTGCCAGGGGAGGTTTAGATTGGCTATTAGGAAGAATTTATTTACTGAAAGAGTGATCAGGCTGCCCAAAGAAGTGGTGGAGTCACCATCCCTGAAGGTGCTCAAAGATTGTGTGGACATAGCATTTCAGGACGTGGTTCAGTAGGCATAGTGGTTTGGGTTGACGGTTGGACTTGATGATCTCTTTCAGCCTTAACATTCTATGATTCTTTGAAATGCTTACATGGTGGAAAACAAAAACTGTAGTTCACACAGGTATATATCGATAATGAGAAATAAGAACCTTGCAAGCCCTGTTGGTTAACCATACATTTAAGTCCCTGCTAATTCTTCCCCCTCAGCAGTATAGAAATCCAGAAATAGTAATTTTTATCTATATAAGCTACAAACTTGGTTCTGGCCGTGTGGCCTTGTTGCGTAGCCTGAAGTTGGAGAGTTTTTCCTTGTGATTGCTCTACCTTCTCAAACACCTACAGCTGAACGACACCACTTCTTTTTGAAAGTTGAACCAGTTTTAATCAAGGAGACGGAAGTGGGTATATATGATGCAGGTGCTGAAGAGTCGTGCTTTGTTTCTCCTCTTGTGGCAGTGGCAGGGCTTATGCCATGATGTGGGTTTGAAAACCCCAGCTGTATCTCTGAGCATGAGATGTTATGAGTCTGAGCAAACTTGTGGAAATGGTATTCTTTTGACTTGCAACAAGAATAACACCAGCTGATATATATCAAGGCCTCTATTTATTTTAGCCCATTTTTTTTTCTGTTGTTGATAGAGTGATGACTAACATTTCTTTCTTGATGGAGAACAGAATAGGGCAGATAAAACATAGTGAAAAGTTAAATCAAAGGCATCTGTGGCTACTGAAAAACAGCATTCATCAGTAGGGAAAGACATTGTGAGTCAGGGAGCTCTTGGATTTTATTGTCTTCAGTTTAAATGTCAAGCATCAATATGATATTTTTCTGATTCTATAGTATTTAGGTTCAGAGTATTCTTTTAAAAATAAAATAAAATGAAAAGATTTCTAAAACTTTCTAGTCCCTATGTTAAGAGTCTCACTCAACCTTCACTCAGTCATCCAGTGCAAATGGGAGAATGGTTGATGACGTAAGGCAAGGGTCAATGCCTGTGTGAAGAGCAAGGCTGCTTCTCCCTTGAGACCATCTACCTGCCCAAGAAAAGCTGCAGAGACATTGAAAGAGGTGATTCATGGTTTGAAGAAGTTGAGAGCTATTCAGAATTTTTCTTTTTTAATTAGTAAAGAAAAGACTATAATGTACAAACTGAAAAGCTTATGAAAATGACAGGCATCTGTTTCTCTCACAATTTAGAAACACCCAGAACATTCCCTCTTCAGTAAAGTAACTCAGCTGTGTGCCAAGGAAGACAGAAAGAGATCACTTCCCCTTCACTGTTGGTAAGACTTATCCCTAGTTTCAAAAGATAATGTGTTTGGAGGGACAAGAGGAAAGGGGAAGTCCTAAGGAGGGAAAATATGATGGGCAAAGAATATCCACTGGCATCTGTCAACCCAGGGCAGCTTGCTGTCAGTTCTACAAGCCTGAGGGTTATATCAAGTCAGATTTCTCCATTGCATTGGACATACTGGATTTTAACCAAGGAAGATTCTCAGATGCCTTGAACTGATTCTGTGGCAAACATGAGCAAACCTAAATAGCTTCTTTATTATAGTTTATTGTGTAAGAGTTGGTTCATAATAAATCATTGTACTCCGAAGAAACAAGCTTGAAACAAGTGCATAAATATTAAATGGCCTCAGGAATAAAGACATTTTTAGCAGAATTATTGAGTGTGGTTTTCCAAATCCATTGGGTAATCCAAAATCCCCATAGTAATTTAAGGACCAATATGTACTGCCATTTGTAGCAATGTAAATGCAGTATAACTGTGTTGAAGTCAATAGAGATATTCAAAATTTACATAAAAAAATAAATAGAGTTTGGCCTATGAAACATAAACAACATAATTGCCTGAAATTCTATCCATTAGGATAAAGGAATAAAAATTCTATACCTCTGCAGAAATAGGAATTAAAGTGATCTGTATTATGTGGGTAAATTTAGGTAAAAAAAAAGATTGTACTGATTTCATTCATGTAATACAGCTCTTGTACCCTAATCAGAAACCTTGAAGCAGAAGTTATTCATTTAAGAAAAAAAAAAGGAAAAAAAAAGTGCTATTCTACATTTTAATAATTCCAGCAGAAAAAGAAAATGAAGGACTGGCTCTGTGACTTTTGCAAAGCAGAGGTATTCAGACCAATTTTGTTATTTGCAGGACCCTCTTCTTCTAGGAAGAAGTGGTAGAAAAATGAACAGTTCCTGTATCCTCAGTTGCTGATGCTCTGTAGGCTTCTCACATCACTAAGGATAATCTCTTGGGTATAGCCATGTTGTGCCTCAGTTGCCTGAAGCCGAAATTACACTTGCACAGGTTATCCTTGTCTCTACTCTTGTGTTTGTAGTTTGCCATTGTATGCAATGAGTAGGTAGAGATGGGAGACAGCTGAATCCATGAGAGACACAAAACTTCAACACAGTAGCACCAGTCATGATACAGTACTGCTAGCATAAGGAAAGGACCAAAGACCTGAGGCTCCTCAGTGTAGCCCACAAGAGTGCCTTTGAGGAATCCTTACAATGCAAAATGTTGTGTTTTCTCCTCAGAGTGGAGCTGACCACGAGAGTGAGCAGAGAATAGGCAGCGTGACCTAATCCAGTGTAGAGCTAATGGTCAGGGACTGTGGCAGTGGAGAGGCATCCCAAGACCCACGTCCTGGGCAGCAAATGAGAGATCACTAACGCTCTTGTGCCAGGTTCTGGGAATGTTGTGAGGAGCAATGCATTGGTGAAGGAAAGCACTTAACGGTGGTATTGCAGTTCCTGCAGTAAGGAAGGTGGAGTGAAAGGAAAAGGATGCATATGGAACAAAAATGTGTTCCCCTTAGTGTATTTACTTGTACATTCATTAGTAGTTAGGGGTCAGTTCAGCCCAGTAGGTCTGTACTACACAATCTGGGATGCTTCTGTCCAGGATTGTTGTCCAGAGACCCAAGGTCCTGTGGGTGGCGTCACAGAGCACAGCAGACCCGTTGCTGAAACATCTCCTGTTAGGACACGACCGCTGACTTCCTCTCTGCTCTGCTATCCATCAGCAACAGACTCAGTCACAACTACAGGGGCAGGGGACGACTTTGGGACATCGTGTCATATATTTGAGTGCTTGATTTATGAAACATAGCAAAGGCAAACCAAAGCTGGAACAACTTGTCCATAGGAAAACTCTCTGGGCTTCAGCTAGGAGACATTCATTTAAATGCAACCTCAAAACATTTATTAAAACCGGAACAATTTGTATTGTATTCAATAATGTTTTCAAAGGATTGTCAACCTCTGTCTGCAGGTACCTTTTGTTACAACATATAATCTATAGCTCTCATTTTTCCCCCCCTCAATAACCACCTAACAGAGATATGCATTACAGAAAATGTGTATAGGTTTGCTTCTATTATAGTCATGATCAAAAGGCCATGATATATTGAAATATTTGCTTTGTACAAACACATCTGTTATCAGAGGGTTCCTTAACATAAATGGTGTATTTTCTATAATGTGCTCCGTCTAATGAATGGTTCAGCGAAGGCTTGAGAACAGAGCTATGTGGGGAGAATGCAGTAATTTCTCTTTAACATGCAGGAATTCTGAATACAAGTAAATGCATGCCAAATTTTATTGCGTCTAAATCTGAATAATTGTATTTCTGAGCTGTGCATCTGGGTAGATAATAAAGCCACAAAACAATTTAATGAAACATATAAAAAATCAAATGACATTACTAAATATTATAATATGCAGAAAATATATTTTGCATATTGTCACCTAATCTTTCATCCACATACTAACAAATAATGCAACAATAATTGAAAGTCTTATTATCCATCTACGTAAATTGAGACCAAATTTACCTTGTTTCCTTTTCTTTCTGTGTGTGTGTATGTGTGTGAACATAAAAGTGAGATTGATATTATTGCTTTATGTTTGTGGTATATTTTTTCCATAATAACTAAGGTGACCAACATAAGTCTTTTTTCCATTCAAATCAATCCTTAACTCGTATTGTGATTATGTTACCTAGCCAAGTACTCACAAGAGGTAAGACTTGAATATGTGGCCTTCATCATTCCCTCTCTTTGATGCGCAATTTTGCAGGAATTAAAATTGGAATACCATAAATAAAGGGGAAGTCCTGGTGTATAAATTCAGTGTCTAAGATTCAAAGGTATGAGATGCCCTAACCGTACCTTATAGTCAAAGGACAGATATGGGTAATGCAGAGGACAGTACCGCTGAGTCATTCCAGAAGCCTATTTTAGGATAAGGTGAACTGCTCTTTTGGAGGTATGTGTTTCTTTCTATGGTCTCTTAAGGAATCCTGAATGGCTAGCTTAGACTTAGATGTCTAACTTTTAGAGGATTACATAAAGAAACAAGAATCTCCTCTAAAGAGGTTAAAATACTCATAGGCTCTAGGAGGGAGGGATGGCTTTTGTTCTTGCAATGATTCTAGCACTTTGTCACTGATTTATTCTGCTCTGCCATGGAGGAGGTCACTGCAGACTTCCAGCTGGTTGTAATGTCTGGATTTAAAGGACAGAGATCTGAAGTGTCTGCTGCAAAATGTCTTTTGCAAAGGTGAGCTTGTATCATCAAAGGCCACACAAACAGTAGGAAAAGGACTGAATTTCCTAAAGACTGGAGCTTGGCAATGTTGTTCCGGTTTTACTCAAAGACAACTGCCTCCCAAGTCTTTCCCTGTGATGTGTTGGCCCAGATTTTGACATGCTTGCACAGAACAATGTTCTATATCATGGGATGCCGAAGTGAAGTCAGTGCAGGAAATTGTGCCAGGTTAAACTGGGCAAGACTCTACCTTGTTTCAAGAATATATAACCAATTCTTTTTTTTTTATATTTACAACCTTCATTCATAAAGAAGGATTATCACCACACCCCCGTCTGTCCCTTTGGTGCTGGAGCCAAATCTATTCCCTCCTTTCTTCTTTACTCTGCTTTCTTACACACATTAGAGTCAAGTTCAGAGTCTTGAACCTTACTTCATAAATTCTGGAAAGGTAAACTGGAGACTAATGCAGACCCTGAGCCATTTAGTGAAAAAGCTTCTCTCCTTGTGAAAGAAGGAACTGTCCTTAGTCAAGAGCGAAACTTCATACTGTGAGGTGTTTATTGTATTGAAGACAGAACTTTATTTTCAAAACCACACTGTGATTTTGGAACAAATTTCTGTAAGAAGAAAGAGTAATTGTATAAATCATAACACTTTCCATTCTGGGTATCAAGTGTCTGGATTCCTTCTGCTGTTCTTACAAACCACTTGCACTGCCTTTATATAAGGTAGTCCATTAAAAAAAAAAAAAGAATTTTCTTATCAGAAGAGAATAAGAAAGACCTAGACATAGCTAACCCCAGTGGTCACATTCATTGAGGTGCTACTGGAATGAGAAAAAATGCTTTTGAGGGGATGTAAGTATAAATATGCTGAAAAGTAGGTATTAAGAATTGCCATATAGAGAGTTGCTATAGTGAAACGGTGAGCAGAATAATCAATGTATATAAAAATATTCCACTTCCTTGATTTAAGAATCAAATGCCTGTAGACAGGTTTTCCTCTCATTCATGCCGGGGTAATTTATTGTATTTCACAGAATGCAGAAGAAAACTTAGCCCTTAATCTGTGAAAGGAAGTTTTCAAGATGAGGAATTTGGTTTGTCTTCAAAGAATATGAATCAGTTCTTTCTATTCTGTAGTCAATTATTCCCTTTCAGTGCAACTCCCATTGGGAATAAAGCTTTCTCTGATGAGGTTTAGCCGTATAGTTCACTGCAATCCCCCTGGATTCAGCCTTGACTCTGAGTTTCTTTCTTTCTTTTCTTCTTTTTTTTTTCTTTCCTTCTTTCTTTCCCTCTTTCCCTCTTTCTTTCTCTTTCTTTCCCTCTTTCTTTCTTTCCCTCTTTCCCTCTTTCCTTCCTTCCTTCCTTCCTTCCTTCCTTCCTTCCTTCCTTCCTTCCTTCCTTCCTTCCTTCCTTCCTTCCTTCTTTCCTCCCTTTCCTCCTTCCTCCCTTCCCTCCTTCCTTCCTTCTTTCCTTCCTTCCTTCCCTCCTTCCTTCTTTGTCTTTCTTTCTTTCTTTCTTTCTTTTCTTCCTTTTTCTCTTCCTACCTTCCTTCAAACTAAGATTTTTCCAACAATTTATTGAAGATTTGTTCAGACAGCCACTATCTAAATGAAAATTAAAATTCTGGTAAAAGAGTCATGATTACATCTTCAAAGCTTAAATGAAGGAGTTTTTATTGTCCAGTATGACTAACAAGAGATTTATGTTTCAGATATTTGGTTTATATATAATTTATGATATCATGTAATCTTGAAAAAAATAAAACTCCAACAGGTCAAGATCTAGGACTGAATAGCTGCCTACTTCCTGAAAAAAAAAAAAAAAAAAAAAAAAAAAAAAAAATATTTTTAAACAAATAAAATAAATTAATAGTTCAAACCGTTGTAACTCATTAATTCTAAATGGAAATATTTATTTGAAGGAGTACTAATTGTCTTTAATTTTGTTAGTATTTTAAAATATTAAAACTGTCCATTCAAAATATAAACCACATAAATAATATACTTCACTTATTCTTTGGTGTATATAAACATGGATCTTTTTGTGCCTAGAATAAATCTCATTGTAATTTCCATTTGTGATGATATTGAAGGTGGTGAATTTTTTTTTAGGATTAAGGTAAATTAGTATGAGTTTTTGAGTGAGATCCAAATTACAGATTTTTATAGAAAAGGTACAGTTGGAAGTGAAACATAATTGTGAAGTTCAGTCCTAGATTTAAACACAAATACATTTCCAAAGATCTGAAAGACAAGATTTTTACAGCTGTATTTTCAAAAAACTTACTAAGTACTGAGCTTCCTATCCCATACTCTCCTCTGCCCAGATGTGACCATTTTTACAAGTTTAGCTGGAAACAGATCCATTTAGAAAACCTTTTCCATAGTTGTAAAGACATTGTTTGTAGCTCAGTTAGTTGGGCATTGTAAATTTAATTCAGGAATAATATGTAGGTTTGATACACTTGCCATTTTCTGTAATTTAGATATACCTAATCCGTCTTGTCTCTGCCATAAAATTTGAGAAATATATTCTAGCAGAAATGAAACAGAGCTCTCAAAATGATCAGAACTTGTTAGGTGATGTGATTTCAAAATGAAATGTAAATGGGGTGTGGGGCAGAAAAATGGAAAAAATTGATTTTTTTTCCTGTATTTTTTTATATTTCTAAATTTTCCTAATAGTACATGAAAAGTGTCATTCAACCTACTAGATCCGAAGTGTTAAATATCTCCATATGATGTCTTAAATGCAAACATCAAAATATTCCAAAATTGGAATTGGAATTGGGGAAGTGAAATAGATTGTAAACTTGAATTGAAATTTGTTTTCCAGTTTCAATGTTCCATTATGCAGAAGAATAAAGCCCCCCCCCCCCCAAAAAAAAAAAAAGCATATCAGGTTCTTCATTAAAAAAAATGACAGCCAAATTACTCACACTGGAGTCACTATCTGGAAAAGGGGAAGGTTGCAGACAACTTGGGGGATTCAGATAGGGGGAAGCTATGCTTATCCTTTCCTCTTTATAGGTGTGAGAGAAGGCTTGATATTTTTTGTTCTTGCTATATAGCTTCATAATATTGGAAAAAGGGTGAGATTCTGTGATCTGAGGTGGAATTTATCCAGACGAGGAATCATCTCTTTTTCAGGTACTCGGCTTTACTTTCATGTTCTTACCCTTTAATGTTAAATAGGTCACAGGTCTTAAAACCTTCCCACCTTTTAAAACTATTCATGCTACCTTCTGCTTCCTGAGATAACCAGCAGTGATTAGAATTGCTTAATATTTTAGACAGAGGTGTGAGGTGGAAATGCTTTAGCTTATTGGTAAGCAAAGAAGGCAGCACTGGTCTCACTGGTAGCAGGAAGATGAGTGGTTTAGCACCAGACATTATGTATTTGGAAGAAATAAAAAAAAAAAAATCAGGAAAAATATAAATAAAAAAGAGTGCAAAGTTTTATTGTCAAGCGCGGCTGTCACTTCATGAAACCAGAGTCATATATAAGATATATGTGACATACTAATAGGAAGTAATTTACCCAAGGATGTTTTTGTGCCTTGAAGTGCCTTCAACATTTCTGCTTTGAAAACTTTGCAAGTGTGTATGCATCAGAGCAGTTACCGAGGCGCTGAAGTTCCCAATTTGTGCACAATGTGACTTTTATAATGCTATTAAACTCATCTCATGGAAAGCGGTGTGCACAAAACAATGATACATGAGATCTCAAGGAGGCTGCTGAGCAGGGGAGAAGGCTGGAGTGAGGAGAAAGCTTTTATAAAGTCACTTTGAGAATGCACCTCCACTTCAAAAACCTTCTGTTTATTCACATTGGAAATTGTCTCCTGCACTTTGGGATGAGATTCATGCCACTTGCATTCCTCACCCCCTCTGTATAATAAATCACATGCAATTTTTTTTCTCTCTCTTTAAAGTAAATTTAGTGTTGATGAGATGCAGCAGATTGACAGCCCTGGCAGTTGAACTCATGTATTTATCTCTAGCATGAGGCAGTGGAAGCCCCAGATTCCCTCCTGTCCCATAGCTCTATCTTGAAGGGATGTCCTCAGATGAGAACTCAGTATCTGTAACCCTACTGGTCATACAATCATCAATAAAAGCTCACCATTTTCCAACTGAAGTGTGACTTTTTTCTCACTTACCCTTGCTCCTGCCTTGCACGCTTGCCCTATTCTTTTCTCTTTGGTGTCTAGGCTGTAAATTCAGGGGAATTTTTCTAACCTGTGTGAGCAGTAACATACCCACGGAGCCCAATTCTGGCTATAGGGATTTTAAGGACTTTTTTTGGAACACAGGTAGGGCCCACAATTACACAACTGAAAAAGACACCTTTCCTCATTGTTGCATGCTGGAACAGTTCTCAGCATTATTTTTGTCCCAGGGGAGCCAAACTGAGGACACAAAATTAATTTCTCACAGAAAAGATGGTGATAGACCTGGGGAGAGAGGACACAGATTTTCCTGTCCTGTCCTGTGTGATAGGAAAATCTAAAACTGTGATTTTCCTTTGTCCATTTGTAAAATATAAACAAGCTTTGAGAACAAACAAATAAACGTCTTGCTGCAAAGTGAAATTCCCTGGAGGAAAAAAAAAGTTGAAGGAGGTGAAGGTCAGTCCAAATATTTTGCTGTGATAAATTCAGAACATTTCAGTCAGAGTAAAACTATATACGGCTTTTTAAGGCACTAAACCAATGATTTTCTAAGCTATTTTGAGAGTTGAAAAGAAGTATCCAATGTGGAAAGTGTTACTACAGAATACTTTGTCATCTTCATGGTGTTTCATTTGTTTTCTTCCTCACACAAAATTTGCTTGAGAACAATGCAATTTTAGGCATTTTAAAATGCATTATCTTCATCACCAGGTAGCCATGCTGACAGCATTGCTTTGAATAGCTTTAAATGGCAGTGACTCTGGCTCTGAAACACTCTACCCAATTCAAGGCACCTAAACTAGGAGTACAGTTACTGTGTGCTTCTGTGGTCAATAGTGAGAAACAGAGAGAAAAAGACACCTCCAAAGAGCAATCGAGGACCTTCAGTTCTGACTCCAGTCTCCCCTGGTCATACTGGCAGAAATAAATACATAATAATACAAGCTTCTGTTGCCACACAGGCATCCATCAGATCTGGTAGACACATGGAGCCCATGTGAAGTCCACAACTACCACTGGTTTGACCCAGCAAGTGAAGACCAACATGGTTGCACAAGTCACAGTGAAGACTCTAGGCTACTCTGTCAGTAATGGCCCTTTTCTTTGTGAAGACTTAGGATAGGCAGCCCTTACTCAAGGACTTAAGTATGTTGGATGCATTCAAGCTTGGATTCAACAGCTAGGAACAAATAAAACCCCATACAGTTGGGTTAGGTGTAGGAATATCTGTTTAGTTAGGAAAATATATATTCTTGACTCTGTCCTCTTTCTCCACTGGCCTTCAGACCTGATGTAGCTCAGCAGCAAATAAATGGCCTTACATTAAAGCAAGGAAGAAACAGTGGAAGAAAATGAGCTATGATAACGTAGACCTACTCTAAGATGGTGCAATTAATACATTAACTTTTGTTCATGCCTCCTTCCGCACAGCTTCAGTCTTTGTCTGGGATTTGGAAGTGGAAATCTCTGTACAACACCTTCAGCCCCTATTTTTCCCCTCTTCCCTTCAATTTTCTTAATGGTATTCAGGAAGAGTCATACTTTTTATTTTTCACATGACATCAAGGCATTGTATTAAATATAGGATTTAGGACTTGGCAAATCAACAAGCACATTGTACTCCTATGGAGAAAAAAGGTCACTGAACAGTTTAGCCAGCCGACATACAGGCAAAAGTAATGCTCCACAGTAAGAGGATTGCCAGCTCTATTGTTGGGTCCACAACAGGAACCAACTTATTGCAACATTAATTTCTCATCTCACATGGAAGTTATTTAAGGGAGAAGACTAACAAGCAAACAGTGCCCACAGTTTAATCCTATTGTCACCCTGATGGATTTATATTTGCTGCTGGGTTGTAGGGGTGGAATGAGGCTGCTTTGTTATTATTTCAACTGCATTTGTTGGGGGGAAAAACAACCCCAGGATTAGGAAAACATGACTTCTGTTACCTTTAGATAGTCAGGAACTGCTGTTCTGTTAGTGTAGGTATAAGATGACTACAATTACATCTTAGTGATGCAGAAATTCTTCACTCAGGGATGATAGAAATATTTTTAACTATAATTAAGACTTGTGAAATGTCTCTCTTTTTTTGGGTACATCTGTTCTTATGACTTCATCTCATTTGCCTTTTTTTTTTTTCAATATATATAGCAGCAGTCACAGCAGTACACAGGGCCAAGTGTAGTAGTTATTGCATGTAGCGCAGTTTCCTACTGTCTGTATCTTGGAAATATCTGGAGAAATTTACCTATAGATGTATATTTTGTCTGTAATCCCAAGGTATGACATTAGTTAGTTTAGCATTAGCAAACTAACAACTTTACTGACATTGAACAACAAGAGCAGACATCTCCAGTAGACTAGGCAATGAAATATTTAGTTATCTAGGTTTGGACTAGGTTTCAGAGCCTCTAGTGATCCTTTTTAGCACAGAACTGTTTAACTTTACATGCCGAGAAAGACAAACACATCTTTGGATTACCAAGCAGATGTACTGTAAATTCGGTTTAGCCAAATCTTCAGCTGATATTGATCGCCATAATTCCACTACAGTCAGTAAGTGTCACAGTGATTTGCATAAGAAGCCTAGACCTGTGGCTTTTATGGCTTTCTTGAAAGTAATTGTTCTTTTTCAAGGTATTAACAGTCAGAGTGAATAATACAGGAGGAACACAGGAATTCTTATTGTTTGTGCTGAAATCAGAAATCTAGGTCATTTACAGGTAGTCACTATTTCTTGTGCTTAGGAGATCCAGATGAATTTTATTTGGAAAAGAAAACCCCACAAATATTTTGGGATTAAAATGACCTTCAATTATTAATTTTTTTTTTTCAGAAATATCTGTGGTTTTGTTTATTTTATTTTTTTTTTAAATTTGCTGAAACTCATTACTTGAAAATGTACACTCAACAATTTAACCTTAAAATTGCTTAAGGTGAAAAAATGAAAACCAACTTCCCTCACAATATTTCAAATTACTTGTGAACAGTGTTTATTCATTTTTTAGCCAGCTTTAACAGAAAACAATATTTTTGCTGACAGGCAACTGTCTTAAAAGAAAAATCTTTCTTCCTTGAGGCATATCCAAACGCTGTCTTCCTCCCCTCTTTGACTGCATTAGACTAGCTTTCTGAATGGCACCATGGCTCTTTCTAGTGCTCCTCCTTATGTCCTTTTATTGTTTGTATCGTTTTTTTCTGATGTATGCATATTGTATTTTTTGCTGCTCAATACTTTATTCCATACAGATGGAACACATGCAAGGGCCTGTCAGCCTGACAGTCTTCTCAGTCTTCTTTAAAAATAATCTATTTAAGTATTTCTTGATCCAGATCTCTGCCTTATGCTCTTTGGAGCAACAAATATATCTGATTTTTAAGTACAGAGAGTTCCTTTCTACAATTAGTAAAAACGTTTTCAAGGGTGGAAATCTGATATACAGTTCTAAAAAAAAAAAAAAAAAAAAAAAAAAAAAAAAAAAAAAAAAAAAAAGCTGAAAATATGTGAAATATCAACCAGTTGTGTTTGCATAATCCTGGTGCTAGCATAAAGTTTTCATACTCCCCAAATACCTTCCTTCACATAGATTCGAAGCACATCTGTTTGAAGTGTCTTCTTGTACTGTTTTAAGTCCTGTGTGAGGTCCCCAATCTCCTCTTATAGCCTGTTTCTGAACTTTAGCAGGAATCATCTTCCAGTCCAACTCTGGAATCTTTGATCAGGAATTACTGCAGATCCCAGCTCAGTGGCTCATTTGCACTTAATAATTATAGGCATTTAAAAATTATTAATTTCAGATTAATCTCACCAAATTTTAGTTATCTGCAGGATAAGCATCTACCTATGAGTTTTCTGAACTTTAATTGCTACAATTGTGGGACTCTACAGAGGGATTCCTCTGATCAAATGCTGTGCCTACTTCAGGCAGATAACCATTCTATGATTCCATGATTCTATGATTCTTCTCCAAAATATATTGTCTGTAGCTGGAAAAGGATCCTAAGTGCTAAGCTCATCTTGCAGGACAGAAGGCACTTTGCAGTCCTATACCCTATCTGTCAGCCCAGCATTGATGCCTTCGATACCCAGTTGCCAGTATCTGTAACTGAGCTGAGCCCTAAATGTCCGGAAATATCTGAACTGTCTTGGTTCCCTCTTGAGGAAATTACATCCCTAACTTTTAAGACAACTGAAGTGATCTGCTATGAAACCCACCCTTGGTTGCACATGTGGAATGATGTCAACTTTTCAATAGTGCTTTCAAAGAAACAGATCCCTTCTCTCATGCCTTGAAAGTAAATCATAATCTACTTTGGTTTGGAAGGTTGTTTCTGGCCCTGATTGGTAGATGATTCTAAGGCAGTTGCTTTCTTACTTATTTCAATGTTTCTTTACCTGAGTAGCGGATAATAATCTCACAGGGATTTTATTATTTATTATTAATGCTGATTGTCGTAGTTCAGCCCCGATCGGGACCAGACTATGCAGTCTCTCTCTCACTCCCCCCACCCTCCAAGAGAATAGGGGGAGATGATATAAGAAAAACATCTCGAGGTTTGAGATAAGGACGGGGAGAAATCCTTAAAGTTACCGTCATGGGTAAAACAGACTCGACTCGGGGAAAATGATTCATTTCTTATTAAAACTAGCAGGAGAATGAGACAGGGAACAAGATAACCTCCCCCCACCCCTCCCTCTTCCCGGGCTTAACATTATCTCTGCTACCTTCCCCTGCCAAGCGGCACAGGGCGGGAAAAGGGAATGGGGGTCGCGGTCAGTTCATCACGCGTTGTTTTACGCCGCTGCTTCATCGTCAGGGGAGGAACTCCTCACATTCCTCCCCTGCTCCTTCATGGGGTCCCTCCCACGGGCCACAGTCCTTTGTGAAACTGCTCCAGCATGGGTTGTTTTTCCATGGGGTGCAGTCCCTCTAGAACAGCTG
>WHYT01016843.1:13029-51002 GCA_009806455.1 Tetrax tetrax | reverse complement strand
AATAAAAAAAAAAAAGAAAAAAAAAGAAAAAAGAATGATCATAGTAGTTATCACTTCCTAGACCCAGCTGAAAATTACACTGAAATAATAGATCAAGTACTACGAAATAATAATTAGGCAACATCTAGATAATGTTATGAGCACAGTAAGCACTGTGGGCTTGTCAAAGGAAAGTAGTGGAGAGATTCATAGCTTGGATCCTCACTGCATTACAGCTAATACAGCTTTCAGTATCTAGGCAAAGACAGAGAAAAACAGATTTGTGCCACTAGTAAATCAAAGAGTTTTCTCTGAATTACCAATAGAGTTATCCACAGGAGGTATCCTTAATCCATGGGAGGAACCTGAATCAAAATTTCTCTTCTGTGCATTTTGATAAAGCAAATATGCATTTTTCAAAGCAGATGTGTCTGTCACCATTTCTGAGGTGTGTCATTGTTCAGATATTAAAGACAGACATCTTGGGTTTCTGATGTGAGAGGGAAAATCTTCTGAAGTCCTGAAGACAGTCAGGAGATGGTAAGAATGTTTCTCAGACTTTTTGATTTTTGCCATAATTGTGTTTTGCACTCACTGAGGAATTCATTTGGAGTATATTCTTTGTTTGGGATGCTGCCATAACCCTTCTAACATTATTGCACTACAATATTGCACCACTACAATAAAGAATGAATCATATTGCGTGTATCTGACTGCACAGGAGCTAGATTTTGGAGAGGCTTTTGCTGTCCATCTTAGGTAAGAATGTCATCAGTCAACTTGAGTCTTTGCCTGAAGGTGTAAACACATGCTGGCAAAAAATGACATATATACAACAAGCCCTTCTTCATCCCAACTACAAATTAAAAAAATACCTAAGCCATAGCCAAGTAGTACCAAACTTTCACAGCTCTTCCGACCTTATAGGGGGCACTTAATTATTTCAGTTGGTAAGAAGCAGTCTGGGCTAATATGAGACCTTCATAAAGAAAAAACAAGTTTCACTTAAATGTCACCTTAAACGTCAAGAATTGAAAAGCCTTACAGATATTAAACAACTCATCCTTAATATATAAACTTCACAAATGAGTAATTCTACTGAGGTGGATAAAATTACTCTCCGGAGTAAGTGTTACCTGCAGGAGTAAAAGTGGTCAGTACTAGGTCCTCACTTTCATCACCCTTCTCTGAACTACAGAAGTGTTATGAAGGGTCATTATTAATCAAAATCTCACAGATAGGGAAACTGAGCCATCAAGAAGTGATTTATTAAAGGTCATAGAATAAATCCTGGTCACAGAAGCTAGATGAAATGATTTCTAGCCCTGTTTTTAAATGTAAGATTAACATTTCCCATCATAAGAAATACATGTGCATACAAAAAATCTTAGAAATATAGGAATAAATAAATTAATAAATAACCATATATATATATATATATATATATAAGATCTTGGAGTTTCCAAAGTAGAAACTTCTCTTCTGCTTTAACTCCATCCAAGCTAACTGGCTAACAGTGGGAATATACCAAGTTTAAAAAAATAAATTGATTAAGATGTACTCTGGTCTTCTGTGTTTGTGGATAAGAAAGAAAAAGGTTATAATTTACCTTTCAATTAATTTTCAAGGTCGTAAGAAACTTCACTTTGATGGTTACCTGCATTTTGGTGTGCAGTAGGCTTATGTGATGCAGGAAATGTATGATGAACCAGATGGAAAAGGAGCAATTGCTGAAAATAGATAAACTGTTTGGTCTAAGACAAATTGAAAGCAAAAATTATTCTTTCATGAACATAAATAGCCATTTAGCTAAAAGATCTGGGAACAAAGGGCCCAAAGGAAGGAGCTCATAGAGAGTAGGAGACAGTTTTGAGTTTCAAGACTTCAAAGTTGAAACAGATAGAAATAGAAAGACCTATGAAGACATCCAGTTAAATTTCATTACTTTTTTCCAAGTGTAAGTGAGCTGTGATTCCTGTAAAGCATTTGGGATCTTTATTGTTGTATGAAAAATAAATAAGACGAAGTATGTTTCAGAAGACTTTGACTAGAGGTGTGTTATACTATATTTTTAGCTACAAAGGCATGAGTTTCTTCTTGAGAAAAAAAAAAAGAAAGAAAAGAAAGAAGAATGAAGAGAATTTCATTAACCAATCAACCAATGAACCTCTATCCCCCTCCACTCAAAACAGGGAGAAAAAAAAAAGCTTGAAAAGTTTTAAAAAGGACCAGTCTTTGGTGTAAGTTGCTAACTCTGCTGATTTACACTAGTTGAAAGACTCAGTTCAATATAAAGAAGAATGAAAAAATATAATGATAATGAGCTTTTATATAGATCTCAAAGCTATTTCCTAAGCTTTGTTCTTCGGGAAGCACCTGGCACAGTCTGAGGGCTGCAGTAACCTAAAAAAGAAATAAGAAAGAACTAGTTCTATAGAGGCATGATGTCTTGCCATACATTATATGGAAGATGGAGGAGCCTTAGTAGAGATGTTGATCAATGGATGGTTAGGATAGAAAATCAATAACATATCCCTAAGTCATATTACAATGTGTAAATACTGATATTATTGCAAATCAACATGTAATATTGTAGCATGAAGTTTTAGCTTGTAGGCTCCTTAAGGAATCTTTAGGTCATAGGCTCTTTGGGACTTAGGGGTAAGTTCCTTCTCTGCTGTATGCACAAGCCAGAGCACTGGAGTTTGCCAAAGGCTTTTCAGCAGTAGCATAACACTATCTTTAACTCTTTCCAAGACAATTATAAGTCAGGTTTCATTGTCTCCTGCATGCATGCAGTCCCTCCACCAGTCTTCCCAGCCCCTCATTTAAAAATCTGATTAGGCTGAACTGTGAGTTGTGACTATATGACATTCAATGAAAGGTCAATCTTTTCTCTAAATTCTGCATAAACTGTGTCATGACAGAGTAAAACTGGATATGATCAAGCTTACAGACATCAAGTCTTTCACATACTTGGCTTATCCAAAATAAAGCACAACTGTTTTTCCACATAACAAATCCCTTCTCTACAAATATTTTTAATAGGAAAACAACCTCAAGACAAACTCTTTTAATGTGGGTCCTGTGGTCTTTTCTCCCTCTAAAGAATACTGAGATTTGACTCCAGGTACCAAATGCATCATTGTTCAGTGGAAAGAGACCCAGAAGGAAAAGGGGGAATTTGTAGAATCAGGATTACCCCTCTGTAAGTATAAAAGGGAATAAAAAAGTATCTGACAGTGAAACACACTCAATTTGAAATTGTCCTTAAATACTTATCCTGTGATCTTGGAAGCATCTCTTAGAGCCATAGGAATTTAAAGATGCCCCAGAAAATTGACCCATGTTGCCTCCCTGCAAAGAATCATTGACTGTCAGGACAACAACTAAATTATTATTTTTTCAAACTCAATCCATATCTAACTTTAGAATTACTAGGGAAGCACTTACTAGTTACTGCTGATTCAGAAAGAAAAGCAAGTGTGACATGATGTAAAACTGCATGTTGAAATTAGGGTGTACATAGGTTTGCTTTTAAGCTCAGCATGCTTGGGGACTGTGTAGTTAGGGCAGAGTAAAATCACTGGGAATTATTAGCCAACATCACATCAGCCAACCTTTTCTTGATTGACTCAATTTCTGAGGCTGCAGCAGAGCAAACAACTGCATTTTCCTGTATTCTAATTTCCCCCTGCTGTTACAAATGGATATATGGGGGTGAGGACACATGTCCTAGTGAAACCTCTTGGTGCCTAATAATGGATGTTTCTATACGCAGGCAAGTGGTATCCTATTATTCTCTATATTCTCTGTGCAGGACAAGGGGAAAGATAGACTACCAGGAAAAAAAAGTTTGTATTATTTCTTGGCCTTAAGAAAACGTGCCCATCAATCCATCAAAAACAAATTTTATTCTGTAATATTAACGTTTAAGGCTATGCTCTTCTGGCATATTGATTCTCTATAGGCAGAAGGACTCTGAAATGGAAACAATTTTAGAAATGTAGTTTTCAGTTTCCTTAATACTGTATGTTCCTGTTATGAAAGAAAATGTCTTTTCTTTCACCCTTCTCTTTTACTATACTACATATATTAGTCATAGGACAGTGGGCCAAGTTAATCTATTGTAGAAGTGCAAGGATCTTACTCGTCTGTGAAATTTCCACAACCAGTTTGTTTCTTAAATAATTAAATGCCATCACATCTTTATTTATACATATTGCAATAAAATCCTGCCCCAAAGTCAGGATTACATTCCCGATTTATTTTTTTATTTTCCATTGAGCACCCACGTGCAGGACAACTACTGAGTCAGGACATCAGTTAAACATATGCTTAACCTGAACTGTACCCATAAGAACTTGAGCATTTATAGCTTCTGAAAGACGGAGTTAAACGTGTGCTGAAAGCTTTCCTTCATTTGCATAACTGGGGGATGTTTGGACAAATGAATCTTCAACTCCTTTGGAACTAAAATTTTGTCCTTGAATGAGCACTGGGGATGAGTGTTGTGGAGTGTTGCACAAATAAATGGTGAAGTCTTGGACAAAGTTCTGGGGAACTAATTTGCAGACCTCTAAAGTTGAGGCTGGAATTTGGATGGCAGCTAAAATCTCCTCACGTCTCTACATCTGGTGCCTCTATATCATGGCTAACATACATAAATGCTTCCACTGCCAGTGCTTCTAGTGTGTGACGTGGTTTGAAATCTGTTTTTCCCTGTTGGGGAACAGAAGGTTTAGGTCTTCAACTCTGTCAGTTTGACACCTCTTGACAGCACAGACCTCCCTCTTTGGCACTATATTTCTTAGATTTTCTGTCAAATGTCTCCTGTTTTTTGAAGAAAGAAATAACTTAATTCATTATGGCTGAAATGTAGCCCTCTACAGATTGCCAGCGTATGATCTGTGCAACCCCAGGGCACTGTCTGCCAGGATCTAACATAGGGCCTTCAAAGAGGACTTGGGAGACATTTTAGAGGTGAATGGATCTTGTTCTGGATGACTACCTACAAGAGAACTTCAGTGCAGGGAAAGAAAATGCACATGAAATAATATCACAGATTTTATCCAATACTCTGTTATTTATATAACAGCTACTGATAACTCACAGAAGGTCTCTAAACATGGCTTACCATGGAAGATGGTGTAAACAGGAACACTTGATAGACAGCTGCCCTCTTGAGCCAATAAAAAGAACAAATGCATCTTGTTTATAAACTTTGCTAAAATGAGATCTAAATGGCATTAAAGGAAAAAAAAAAAAAAAAAAAAAAAAAGGGAAGAAGGCTTATTTATAAACTGTGCTTCCACACTCAATAAAAGTCTGCAGGCTAAAACTGTGAAAAGCCTTCCGCCATACGGGTTTGCAAAACACATGGAAAAATAAAGATGTGTGTGTTTACTGAAAATATCCCAAACTCTCAGGCTGCTCTCAGCGCCCAGGCGATGATCACAGTTGATGAGTTGCACGGTGTCGCTGTACGACTCGTTATGTCAAGCATCCATCTTGGCTCAAAGATTTCGTATATTCCTGCCTGCATATCACTGCTGTGATTAATTCTGTAATTCACAGGAGGAAGAAGTGCTGTGTAGACAAGGCAATAAAAGCGAGGTGAAAGGAAAACTGGTTCCAGCACTACTTTTGCAGTGCTGTATGTGCATACCACTGAATAATTACTCCAAGAGGTAATTGTCTTGTTTTAAAACACTACATAGTCTCACACAGCTTTCCAGTTTCTCCAGCTAAGTCACCAGTTAAGTAGCTCCTAAAGTTTAGCCTTTTACCCATGTAGTGATGCTGTGAGCAGGATTAGACACTGAGTTATCCATGGTCCTTCCTGTGCTTTGGAGCACACAAAAGAGTTTAGGGTGACTTCTGTTTCAAGGCTGACTCATGTTTCCATGTTCTTTTTCTATGTTTGGCATTATTTTAGAAGGTGGATTGACCACATCTAAGTCAGAGGCATGATTGGGAAAAGGCAGAAGAGCAAAAGAGACATCAAGTAGAAAAGATGCTGATTTACGTCAAAGGATATAGGAACTTAGAAACAAAAAGTGTTCTCATTCATGATGGAAATAAAGCAGTGCTCTTTTCAGTATCTGGACTGTGGAGTAATTGTTGTCCCCCAAAGAAGTTTCCTATGGCTTCTTTGTAAAGCAGGTTTTGTAATGGACTGTTCTTCCCTTAACTGAGATGTGTTAAAGTCAAGATAGATGCCTTATTGGGACAGCTCTCAAAGAACCAATTTAGCCAATGTTAATGAACAATAATGCCTGATGCTTAATCAAGAGAGTATTATAGGGGGAAAACCAATGCAGCAGAGATGTGTATTTAGCATACGCCAAGTGATTAAGTGGTGATTAACCGGGGGTTCAAATTCTGAGCTCTGGACTTTTAATAAAGTGTCAAATAAAGATTAAAAGGAAGAAGAAAGAGTAGTCAGAGAAGAAACCCAGTAAGCTTCCATTTTATTACTGTCTTTTTATTCAGTGTAGGGTTTTTTTAAGTCCTGTATATTTGTGCTCTCACATAAAATCCTGTAACAGAGATGGACATTTAGGATGCAGTATTCAAACACAGTTAATGGATCTGAAAGCCTGCCTTTTATCGGGTTGATTTCCATGTTACCTAACTTTGCAATGCATTTACAGTATCACTTTTAAATACAAATAGAAATCTTTGTTACATCATTTGTCTTAGCTATATTAAAACTTCACTGCAAAACACTTAGTAGCTTCACAAACCACTGATCACATTCTGCAGATTTTATACAGCTTGGATAACAATTACTTGGGAAAGTAGTGTTACTGAAGTCAATGGACAGAGGCATCGATGCTACTGTGCCATGGATGTGAGTTGTGGAATCAAAACCTGTGGTAGCCAAACTACTTTACTGACTCCAGACGACTTATTAACATGCAGTGGAAGCTCTCAAGGTGGTTCTACTCTGCAGAGCTAATGATTCATGCCAGGTATTATCATCATGCTTTGAGTGCTGTTCAACTGCAGTCCATCTCATCATCAAAGGATTTCATTTTTGAATAGCACAACACGATAAGTTTTAACTCCTCTTTTGGACAGTGAGAAGTGGTAGGTACCTAAAAGCAGTGCGTGGGAGTAAAAGTTCCCCTACAGGGAAAAAAATAAGCAGTAAGAAGTAATAAATTACTTTCATGGTTTTCATCAGCTTCAGGACTGAACAATCACGGGGGCTTGAAGAACCAGGCTCCAACTACCTTTGCATTTGCATAGCGTTCCGTGTTTTTGTGCGAAGGTGGCAAATTACTACTCAATGGTCCATATGCAGCTGCTTCATGGTGCTTCCCAAATGTTTCACTGCAAAGGGAGTGGAAGAATACTAAGCATCTTCTCCCAAGTGATGCTTCCTAGCATGGGAACTGCTGTGATAAGGTGATGAGTTTACCAGGAGCTTGCTGTGCTAAGTGGACTCTGAAGGAAACACCAGCTGCAACTGTGGTTGTACAGCGAGTTGGACAAGAAATTAAAGGTTGCCTTAATGAACTGAATTTTCATTTTAAGAGTATTTCAGAAGTAAAAACTAACAAAAAAAAATCAATCAAACAAAAACAAACAATAAAAGGAAAAGATAGAAAAAAAATGGCAGCTTCATCAGCTAGACATTAATTTTCATGATTGCTTTACCAATAGCTAGTTTCTATGAATAGTCTGTTGGTTATATCTTACTGCAGCTGATTTTAGAAGGTTTTTAATTGCCATAATGAAAATCAACGTCAATAAAAGTGAAGGTAACTCAACATCTTTGAACATCAGGCTGTTATAAAGTTGCCATGTCATAGCTGATGGCACTGCGTAAGTCATTTCCCAAGCAGCATTACACTGCGAATGTCCATGCACTTAACCTAGTGGTAGTCATATGCAGAAGTATTCTTTGGCAGAGAAAAAAATATTCAATCCAAGTAGCCAATCTTTATCCTGTGTGGTTTTCTGCAAATTCATAAAAGGCTGGACTGGACTGCTGAATTTTCCAGGAACACTTGTTAATTTTCATGAGTATAAAGAGTGAATGACTAGAAACACT
This sequence comes from Tetrax tetrax, assembly GCA_009806455.1. Classification (NCBI taxonomy): domain Eukaryota; kingdom Metazoa; phylum Chordata; class Aves; order Otidiformes; family Otididae; genus Tetrax; species Tetrax tetrax. The sequence goes on along the minus strand of WHYT01016843.1, from coordinate 42,958 downwards.
GTTGTCACACAGTGAAACAGGTACTTTTTGAGGATGTGACATGGAGTCTCTGCTTATTCTACTGTACTTCTTGCTTCAGCTAGCTGAAAAAAAACAACAAAAAAAAGATACTTTCTCAAACATGAAAAATATTTTATTTCTTACGCCTAATTTACCCCTTGGGTTTGCAGAAACTTTCAGTTTGAAAAGTGGGGAACTTGCTTGTACAAATAATGAAAACAAATGCCACAGTGGAGCTCTGCCAGATATGGCTCAAGCCAAGCATAAGGTTTTTGTAACAAGAGCATTAAATGAAAAGCAACGTTTATCAAGATCTTGAGGAACTTCTTTTCACTTTTGACCATCCACTACTCTCTATATCTCTTTTCTGTCACCATCTGGATCAAATAGATTCCAGCATCAGGTTACTAGAACTCACAGAAATAACTTTTTAAAATGGTCCTCGAGGTACACTATTGACCAGTCTGCCTCTAATCCAAGATCAGATAGAAAGTTGATACATGCAGATATTGTTTTGAAGAAAATGATAATGGCTTATCTATAAATTCTCTAAAAAACCCTCTTTCTTTCTCATCTTAGTAGTTCGAATCATTTTTCTATCCTTTGCAACTGCAGTCCTGCAAAAGTTCTTTTGATGAAAATTTGCTCAGGTCGTCTCAGCTGCTTGTGTTCTACAGCTGGGAATATACATGTAACACTGCAGTGAAGAAGCACTGAAATCAGAGTTAAAAAAATAATTTCCTGAACATAGCAAGAATGTGAAGAATGTTACCTTTGACTACTCTCATCGCTGGTTCCTGTTTCTCCTCTTTTCCAGTGCCTTGCTCTCACAGGACTGTGAATTTTAACAGGAGGAACCCTTCCCTTTAAAATCTTCTCTCTGATGTTAATTTTGGACATGTTGGGGGATTGTATTATTTGTCTCTATTGGAAACAGCTTTTTTTTTAAAAAAAAATATTCTATCCTAAATTGCTTATTATATTCATGTAAATCTGTCACAGGTGAAATCTGTGGGCAGTGGCAGAGACACAGCCTTTGTTTCATCTCCCATCGCCAATGCCTGGCCTGCAGTGCCAGGCACCATTATCAGGAAAGACTTGTTTGGATAAGCAGATGCCATAATGTAACAGTCATAGCCCATTTACAAATCCAACACAGGCAGCTTAACATAATAATAATAATGAAAAAAATCAAACATAAAATAATGGGAAAATATGTGTGTTGTTTGCTCTGTTTGACATCATAAAAAAGGTCTGCACTTGGGATGTTTATGCCCCAGATTGTTATTTTCTGATAATGTACCTGGTTAAAGTAAAGTTTTCCCTCTGGATGCATATATAACACTTAGATAAGAACAATTCACAAAATCCTATTATAGTGCTGCTGTACACAAACACATTTTTGGATGCTTCAGATAACATCAGGTACATATACACAAGAGGAAAAGGTATTTCTAGGAATATCATTATTGGTGGCATATCTGTTTAAGTTTCCATATGCACTGGTGGTTCTTTCATTGGGCTAAACACTAAAAATACAAAAATATGTATATATATTTTGAAATTACAATCTTTTTTTAAACAAACAACCAAAGGTTTTAGTATTCTTCCTCCTCACTATCTACCATAATTCCATCTTTCTCCCCAGAAACAAAATCGTCACCTTTAGACGTCCAAGATACTCTTACTTTTAGTATATGTTTAATTCCATTCAAGAGAAGGAATGCATGAAAGTTTTGAACTGTTAGGAAATATAAAATGTAACTTTTTCTTGCCTTTTAATAGATATTTAAACAAGTAAATTTCTAGATCTTACACTCTGGGAGACGTTGTTTCATTGCTGTTGCACCACCCTGAAGGACTCTTCCAGTTCCTTACCCAGCGCTGGGGAAACTGGCAGCTGCTGTTGAACTACTACTTCTGCGTTTCTACAGACCTGCACTGTAATGTCTATAGCCACCGAGGCCTTCTTTTGTGATCCCATGCAAATGTTTTCATCTATATTTTCATCAAGATATGGGGGTAGTCTTCAGGAAATTTCTGGGTTTACCTCTGGTTTCCATTTGGTAAGTAATTTCGCTCCTTGTATTTTGTTTTCCCATCTGTGCCTAATGAATTTGAAACCAATACTAAAGAGCATTGAGACAGACGAGCCTACAGGAACATGCTAGGAAGGGTGTGCAATCACTGCTGATCCTCGAATGCTCATAGATAGCATTGGAACATATTCCTAGCAGAATTTACTCTGGGTGGTTAGTAGCTTGCTGGGAAATTTTAAGATAGCTTTGTAATTGTTTTAAATCTCCTATGTTTAAAATTTAAAAGTATCTGATTGTGTATTTTATTAAAATATTCAGGCTATTCAAATATTCAAGCTAATTAAAAATAGTCCACACTGGTCCTATTTCTTTCATCCAAGAATCAGCTGTACATGTTAAAGTAGATAACACCACAGGCTATAGAACAGCCAGTATTATATGAAGTCTAAAAACCAGCTTTTGTAATTATAACATGTTTTAGCTTTCACTGTCTTCAGCTATACTTGGCAATATATTTATAAACATTGAATATTTTATAGCACTTATGGAAGAAAACATTTTCAATACGAAAATCATTAACATCTTTTTAGTAGATTTAAACTAGAGCTTAAACTAGAAATGATATAACTATTACATTTTTGTGCTTTGTATAGAGTATTTTATAATAGCTTGTAATTGGAAAGCTGTAAATGCAATGCAGTTGTAAAGCTAGGAACCATTTGGTCAAAAATCAAGCAACTAGCATGAATGTCTCCTCAAAGAACAAGACTCCTTGTACTAGACATCCAGCTGGTATAGACATTATCATAATCTCACAAAAACAGATTTTATAAAATATGCTTTAGAAAGAATCCTGACTTTCAAAAATGTAAAGAGCAAAGAGGAATGTAGGGGTATGTTAACAGAATATATCATAAACAGCTCTCATTCCGCACTCTAAAAAAAAACTTCTTGTTGAAATAAAATCAAAACTTCCTGATGATTTCTTATTGAACACATTTTCTTCTAAAAGTGCTTTAAGCTTTTGAACTGGAGGAAACATATATTTATGGCTCAAAAAGGCTCTAGAGGAGAAGATGATTACTTCTGTACTACTCATGTTTTCTGTTAATCTTATAGATGCTTTTTGTTTTGATCTCCTGATAACCATGAAATAGTAAAATTCTTCTGAGGTATCTATCTGTAAATATTAAATTTTAGTTTGTACATGATATGAACCTAACCTGTAGCAGTTACTGAGGGTGTTGTCATAAAAGAAAAGTGTGATTCATTTATCACATTTTATTACCTAGCAGAAATGAGTCTAATCTAAACCAGCCTTATAGGCTCCTCCTGTAGCGAGTACAGGAATGCTGATGCTTTCATGTGGTGTTTGCCATTTAAGATATGTGGCATATAAAATGAAACCAACCAAAGCAGTCTTCTGCAGCTACCTGTTTGACAAAGAGGACATCTTAGCTGACCAGTTCAAATGAAATGCAAGATTTACACAGCTGAAGATAAGTGAGATGAACCTTCCAACAAGCCAATAGGAAAAACTTGATATCTTTATAGGGTTCTTTCTGAGGGGAGATTGTGTACATCTAACTTAAACACCCAAACTTACTTAAACATTATCTGTCTTCGACAGCCTTCAGAAGCTTATTTCTTTCCCTTAAATAGAGAAAAAAGAGACTTTTTTTCAGTATGTTTCTTCAGAAGGCACACAGATTTAGGGACATGCAAAGTTTCGCTGCATCATCTTTACTTACGAAGCTTTTAGAAACTTTATCTGGCCTCATGGAAAAAAATGGACTGTAATTGTGGAGTTTCAGTGGTTATTAACAGGAAACTTTTGAAATCTAAGACGATATACTATTATACAGTGTATACAATATCAAATAAAGACTTCAGTGAGATGGCATATTTGTTGTTTGGCACTGGATGTACTAATTAAGTTATATCTATACTGAAGATGAGGCTGGTGAGAGCTTCTTATACCCATTGTTGAGGCATAGGAGATGTGTGTCACAAAGTTGCACTGCTGAACAAAATCTAAAATTCCTTGTCAGTAATGCTTATTCATTTAGACTTAGTGTTTTTCTACCAAATTCTTACATGTTCTGATCAACTTAGCAGAAAAATTGAACCATTCTTCTTGCTTGGTTGCAAGTTATGTTATAGATATACCCTTTATTAAGAATTGGAGGGGAAAAAAAAAAAAAAAAAAAAAAAAAAAAAAGGTAGCTAAAGCTTGTATACACAAGTTGCTAAGGAAAATAGCAATATTTTTTTTTTCTTAGCCATTCAATTTGGAAAGCCCTTGTGAGGGCTTCTGAGAAGTGGAAAGCAGTTCCTTTACTCTTTTATAAAAGGGAAGTTTGCTGCAATTTACTTGAAGCAGAATTTCAGCTTGCATTAAGTCTTATGAAACTAAGTGGCCTGAATAAATACAAAAAGTTAAAACCTTGTCTTGAAAAGAACTCTGAGTAATTCTTACCAGATACACATACACACAAAAAAAATATCAGTTAGAAATGTATTACAGGCACATTAAATCGACTGCAGTCCTGAGCCACATTTCTAAGGCCATGGATGTGTTAAGGAGAGATTGAGAAGAGCTAACTTTGAATCCAGCAAAGTCTGAAAGATATGCACTTTCCTCCTTGCCTAAAGTAAAAGAGAAGGTTGTAAAAATCCTCTGAAATGCAGACAGCTCTTCTTCTGCTCAACTTATAGTATGGCGAATAGCTCTTCCAGTTCACTCCTGGGACTCTGCAGCAACCAGAGGCCTAAGATGAATAACCGAGACCAAAAACCAATACAAATTAACATAAAACAGCAGCATTCAATAACTCAGTATTATTTCTACCGTATGATGACATCATTGAGATGACATTAGAAGAGGTGATATGCAGTTGGGAAGCGTTGCCACGGAACTCAATTTAAATTCTGTTTGAGCAATTTTACCAGCATGTTGAAATGGTATTGTCATGTAAATGCTGAGGGCTTCTACACTTGAACTCCAGCTTTTTCAGAATATATATTCATGGAGAGGACACTGAGGCTAAAATTTGGTAAACAAAGATAAGTAATGAGATTTAATACAGACTTAAGGTTCTTGATATTCATTGATTTGTCTGTCTCAAGACAACTGCTTGACCGAGTTCTTTTGATTAACTGACTTAAAAGCTTTCTTTGGTTTCATATGATTTATTTAAGATTAGTCACATTTACCCACTTATAAATTGCTTAAGATATCCATGATATACCAGTAGGATTCACCAACTCTTTAATGAATTTTGCCCATCTATAAATTATTTTAATTACATGTGATACAGTATTACTCGTCTGCTACCAATTTTGATAATAGAGCACTTGGTTCCCTCAAGAGTCAGCTGACTCTCCAAGGTGTAATAGCTTTCAAAAACCCTTTATAGAGAAATATGCAGAAGATTGAAGTATTCACTGTTTGTGTACTATTTTGCTTTTAATTTAGGTCCGTTTTCTGAGAACAAGATGATCATAGCAAAGAATAATAAATTTCTTCTTTTTTGCCTTTAATTATAACATGCTAAAGAACCCAGTTCAAGACACTAAATGAAGACAATCAACCCTGATTCACCATCCAGAGCACCAGACATTAAGATTTAGCTTCCACCTTTCATACTTTCTTCAGATTATAAATAGCCTGCAAGTTTTTAAATAAAATAAAATGGCACTTAGTAACTTGAAATAACTCCTTCTAGCCTTACAGTATTATTAGTAATCAAGAGTACTTCATGCTCATCTTTAATTTGATTATTGTATCTTGATAAACAGGAGCTCTTTTTATCACAGATTCCTTTATAGTTTGAGAAATGGGGAGCTGCAAACCAGCGTGTTTGACACAGTATCAAGGAAATTGGAAGGAACTGTAATCAAGAACAGAACTGGCAGAAAAGTAGATGGATATAATGTAATGTGAAAGAGGCAACACAACTTTTATAGGAGGTAGTTATCCCTTACAAAATTTATTAGAGTGCTTTTAAAGAGTCAGCAAGCATATGGATAAAAGTGCACTTGGATTTTTGAGAAGTCCCTTACTAAAGGCTTGTAGAGAAACTAGGGTGTTGCAGAAAGAAATAAGAAAGACTTTTCTTGAGTTAATAACTTCATAAAGAACTTGATGTGAAGTGTAGGAATAAATGGTCAGTTTTCTTATTGGAGGGAGGTCACCACGGGAGTCCCACAGGGATCCTTTCTGTTGCAATGGAGGCAAAATCTGTTGATGGCATTGAGGTAGTCAATGTTATAAAAACAAATCTGACAACCAGGAGCACAGATCTCATTATACTGAATGATCAGGCAACAAAATAGCAGATGAAATTCAATGCCAATAAATTGGCAAAGTTGTGAAAAAAGGGGAGAAAATCCCTAACAGTACACATACAGTGTTAGCCTATCTTCTCTCAGGAAAGCAATCTGGGAAGCACAGTAGAAAGTACAACTAGAACTCAGACTATTGCTCAGCAGAGTTAAGAAATGTAAGTAAAAGAGAAAACATCATCATGCTATTATCAATATAAAGTGCACCTATGTTCTGAGTCCTGTGTACATTTCTGCCTCCTCTCCAATCCAGACTAAGAAAGGATGTAGTAAACAGAAAAAGAGAAGGGTGACAAGAAATTGTAAGAGCTGTGAAAAAACTTTTGGTTTTCTGCCTTCTAATAAGGCAGTCATTGTACAGATGGAGAGTGGGAAATGGGCATCAGTGTTTCTCGGAGTATTGGAGCTAGAGGGCAAGAAATATGATCAGGAAAGAGATTCAAACCTTCATTAAGCACCAGAAACACAACTTAGTAAAGCAGTTACTAGAGACTATAGCAGTGTCTGCAGAGCACTTGTGTGCATTTAACTTATGCAAAGAGACACATGTACCTGTCTGTTTACAGAGAATTCCAGTTTCTGCTAATGGGAGAGAAGGACTCTTCTTTTTTATTCTTCTTTAGTTTTGAGTGACATGCAGGAGAAAGATGCAACAAGCTGGACTTCAATCTTTCTCCCCCAAGAAAATCCAGAGTAGATAGACCAAAGCCAGCCACATCACTCCTGGTGTACAGGAGCCAAGTCAAGAGCAGACCTTCGTCATATGAAGTTTGACGAGAGTTTGCCACTGCAGAGCTTCTGGAATAAGAGATTACAGTCATATGACTTAAATTCTGAAAGTTTCTGACATTTAGTATCAGTAATTAAGAGTTCAGATTGGTGGCTGAATCAATAACCCCTTGCAGCTATTGATCAGAAACCGTTGACCTGCCAATCACAGAGCACAGCTGACCTTATGAAAGCTGATCTCTGCTTCTAGCCCTGTCCCTGTACCACCTCCTTACAGCCTATGTGCCTCAGAAATGCTTAAAAAGACGTGCGAGTGCTGCCGTCAGGATCTCCTCTGACAGGAGGCTGCCGGGGTGCTCAGCAGGGGCTGGCTCCTGCAGCTCACTCAGGTATGGCAAAATCTTCAAAGGACCAAAATGTAGGACCACTGGAGAGGCACTCCTTCCTCCACAGACCGACCCGCCTCTCAATCTGCCATCTCTCTTCTGCCAACCCAGAGCAGCTGTCCCATCTTCCCAGATTGAGACAGCACAATCCTTTCTCTCCCACGTATAAACATGAAAGTGCTTGAGGCACCCTTTGCAGCCCAGAAAACTTCATACGCCGCAGGATGAAACCTCTCTGCCATCCCTTCCCACCGATTGCTACCAGAGAGGCATCACTAGTTGCCACAGGATGGCATTGGACTGTGTCTGCCATAGTTAGCTGTATTCAGAGAGTCTTTTGCTTTAGTATCTCCTCTTTTAACTTGCAGAAACTCTAAGGTGCAATGGGAAATGTAATACAACCAGATAATTCAGCCAACGAATAAAAGTGAACACAAAAAGCATCCCATAGAACCTGTGAAACCTGTGACTGCCATGAAAGACTCAGGGGACATTCTGAATCTAAATATATCAAATCTTTATTTTTAAAAAGTTGTAAAACTTTTTCATAAAAAAAAAAAATCCTAACAAAACAAAACCACAAACCCTAGCATATAATATATTTTTCTTACCAGCTTCAGTAGCAAAGAGATCCTGCCATCTCTGCCATTTCTTTCACTGTCACCTATCAAATGGGTCCCAATTGCTTACCAGGGAGTTTTAAATGATGCATAAGCCAACATTCAGAGTCTTCCCACTACTAAACAGTGCACTTTATTTTGTCTGTTTTGTGCCATGCCCATTAATACCATGCCCCTTAGTAGTATTAGCGCCAGTGTTTCACATCCTCCTTCATGCAAGGCATCTCTACAGCCTTGTTTAATACTTGGCCCTGAAGGAGAATTAATAGTTATTTAACTTTTTGCACTAACAATGAGTAAGTATTTTTAGACTTGGAGCTATCTATAGATCTGGATTTTAGTCTTTAGAGATATTAATGTCACATAAGGGCTTAGATGCTAAAAGAAATTTTGATTAAACATTAAATTAAGAAATATCTGCAGAAGCAAGTGTCTGTGGAAAGCAAGAGAGAAAGGCATGCACAAGAAACATACTGGTTGTCTTCCCCTCTCTTCACAAAGCTCCCCTCTGAGCTGAACCTTCTCAGATGGGACCTGTACACAGTGCACGCCCTTCAGCAGGGAGCTGGGAGAAATAGAAGCTGGAGGATGCAGTAAGTCTGCTCAATCAGCTAATGAAAATTAGCTCTGCTAATGTACAGACCAAGTAGAGTATGTTACTGGCTGACTGCAGTGAGACTTAGCTACGGATGAGAAAAAGTCAGTATGTTTGTCTACACTGTATGCTGCCCAATTAAGCCCAGTCATTATGTTTATCCTAATTCAGCACTATGCTTCACCTTCCCTCGGCAGAGTATGACATGTAGCAGAAGTGCCTAGCAGAGAGGACTGGCAGATAATGCTTTGAAAACCTATTTCATAGGAAACACCTTACTGGTATCTTTTGGACCTTTAACCCCTTCCAGCCCAAACCATTCGATGACTCTGTGATCTCATCCATCTAAACCAGAACCTTGATGTTCTCTATCAGATACAGTCAGGTTAGTAAGCATGGTCAGCATGGGGAAAACTAGGTGTAGGTTGCCACTCACCTGAAGGCTGCGTCACTGTAACACATTTTAAATGAGAGAAAGGCCAAACTTACACTCAAGACCTGAGACCTGGGCATAGTCAACCAGATTTAATGGATTTGCCATTTCTGTGTACCTAAATATGCAAATAAAAATAAAATCCCTGCCCATACAATAACAATAAATGGGGGCAGGAGCTGCAAAGTGGAGTTTCTATTTTTCTCAGTGATTTTCTCGGTCCCTAGAGCACAGAATATTTCCACCATGGACACCAGGCATCCCGTTCATCTCCAGTTACCCTGTGCTAGTGCAGGCTTCAGGGAAGGAAAAGAAATTGCTTCAAATCACTTCAAAAAGACAGAGGATTGAAAAGTTAGTCCCTGTATTCCTGTGTGAACACTTTCTTTTCAGAACTTCTGGATTAAAGACACCTTTCTCTAGCATGGGAATTTGTCAAATGATTTGGGGATCTCTACTGAACATGACTTAGATGTGAAACAGACACTCAGCTGTTTAGTACCCTCAGGACCTAGACAGAACGCATATAGGTGGCCCTTTATATCAGCAAACTGGATCCTTCCAAGACTTCCAAGATCTCCAGGACTAAGAGAATTGTTTCCAAAGTTAAATGTTTTCCCTTTTCTGCCAAAAAAGGCAATAGGTACTAATATCACCTGTGTTTGTTACACTCCGTTTTGTGCAGTGACCCATATGGGACCAGAAGTGGATATTTTCTCCACTGAGTTTGCCTCAGGATAAGGGCAGTTTTGTATTGAGTGGTAGCTGAGAGCTTGAGTCCACTCTGGATGAAGAAAACTTGGTGTTTCCCACTGCCCAAACAAAAGGCTTTTCCTCACATACTTTGAAAACTTTCTCATCAAACAAGGTAACAGTTTGCACAACAAAGACACTGTGGAGTCACGCTTTTTTGGTGGCAATTTTGGAATTAAGCATCCAAATTCCTTGTAAGTCCTATGGAACCTGCCCAGGCCTGATATGGGTACTGGCTGTTACTTCCTTAGAAATGTACTGGCCCACAACGATATCTATGTGCTTTGGTAAGGTGTCTTAACCAAACCATGCTATTTGCATGGTTTCCTTTGCAAAAAAAAAAAAAATTAGAAAGGATTCCCAAACAGGTAGAGCTTTCACCAAACCTCACTGAAGCAGCAGGAAAGACTCAGTATCCAAAGGATGATCTAGACTGTGAGGGGGCTGTAGATGCCTGTTGCCCATGCTAAACTTCCACTGTCTTATGTTCCTTGTTGCCATTACCTGTGCTAAGGAAACATGGCCAGCATGAGTGTGCCTTTTCTTATGTTGTGGGTATACCTTAAGTTTTTTTTTGTGCAAACACACCCTCATCTGTTCTGCTTCTCAGCACCCCATCTGCAGAGATGGGGATGACAACACTTTCCCATCTCAGAGAGCCTGATAGTGGAGGCCTTTGTAATTTCAACAGATGGTGCCTTGGAATTTAGGGGAGGAAATCAGCTGGTAATCTGGATTTGGAGAGCTATACACACTTCGTTTCATGCATCACACTGGGACAAACCTCCTGGTGCCTGTTCCTCAGGTTGGGAGCTTGCCCAGGGGAGGACTATGTAGATACTTCATTTCACACAATGGCTACTTCAATTTTAGCCCCTTTCCTGTGCAGGGATAAATGACTTAATTTTACAAATAATGGCAGGATGCATCTAAGGTAAGACAATTTAAATATATAGATTTTGGCTGATGTTTAAGAACTGTAATAAATAATCTCTTCCTCAAGCACACCTCTCCAAAAAAACTGCATACCTTTGTGCATATTTTATAACAAACCCTAATAAAGAAATAATGCAAAATGACACCTGTTAAAAAAAAAGAATAACCCCAAATTATAGGTTATTGAAATATGAGTGTAATATGGAAAAGATAGCAGTGCTGATATTAATGACCTATCTGTCTCCTGGTGCACTTAAAAAAGTCTCTCATGTATTTTATTTTATTTTTTTTTATTAGAAATTGTATCATTAGCTCTAAAAGATCTTACTGGGAAGGGTGAGGAGAAAGATCTGACTTTTAAAAAGCCAAAGTCAGCTAGACTTTTTTTTTCCCCTTACTTAAAAAAAGAAAAGATTTTTCATAAACATTTTTTTTCCTCTGGCTGGAATATTAGGACAGTATATTAAATTCCCGCCCCCAATTCCACAAAAGGAAGACCAAGCTACATTTACATAATAATGTCCCTACTGTGCTTTTGACAGATGGGTTTCATCGACACAGACATACTGTTAGGGGCTTAGCAATAGATTAAAAAAACAACAACAATACAGTGTAACATAATAAAAGTATATTGTAATGTACATCATAACTTTTGGCCAAGGTTAAATTTCCAGTTGGTGTATGAAAGTCTTATTCCATTAGACAAAATAGATGTCATGCTGCACAGCATTAAAGATGAGTTGACTGAGCCATTTGTTTTTATTTATATTGCGTTATATTTTCCTTGATTCTATTTATGCAGTGGTTGAGAAAAAAAAAAAAAAAGAAAGAAATCCTTCAGTCCCCCTTACTCATCTGCGCCACTGCACCACAATGTTAATGACAGCGAGTGCTTCCATCTGAGGCTGCCTAAGGTGCAGAGTGCTGTACAAAGCCACCAGACCCACCTGCCGTAGCGGCAGCCGTCCCACGTAGGTACACTTGACCAGTCTGTGAGCTCCAACACTGTTAGCAAGCCAGGTACAGCAGTACCAAGCTCATCAAGCGACAACCTCGACCACCACTACAGCTCTGTCCATGCTACTCCAGTCACCTCTGCAGTGAGAGCTGTTCACTTCTCTGCTTTGTTTATAATTTAGTAGGCCGGATGTGGCAGCTTACTAGCTGAGTTGCCGTGAGATCCCAGCTGTCCCCACTCCTTGCTGTCTGTCCTAAGCCTCACAAAACAAACTATTTTCTAATATAGGAACTCATGGAAGAAACATTCAGGTGAATTTATCAGAGTGGGATGTCCTGCCCCAGGAGCACTGACCATTACAGTGCTCACTCTCTGGGCCCTGTGCACTGTCCCTTCCTCACAACACCTCTGCAGCTGCCTCTGGTCCTCAGGAGATTCTCCAAAAGCCTCTGAAGAGTAAAGACTGCAGCACGTGTCTTATTTTTATTGTTGTTTGTTCTTTGCCCTTTCCTTCCCACTCCAAGCTTCAGCAAATTTGTGCCTTTCTTCAGTAATGGCTTTGTGCAGCTTCACGATAAAAGTCATCCACCAAAGAGACAGAGCCGTTTTCTCTGCATGTCTCCCTGAGAGGTACTTTTGGTTGTGAGAGCTTCACAGCCTCTCTTTAATGTCAATTTATATGGTTTTGGGGGCTTTCCCAACTCCATCAATCCCCCTGACGGCACAGACACTTTGAGTGGAGTGGTGAGGACAGAGCTGATAAACTGCAGCCTCCTCCGGTACTGGACTCTGTCCAACGAGACAATAATGCTCTCCCCAGGAAGCAGTTTATGCTCCGTATAAAAACATTTTCCCACCAGGAGGTGGTAGCCAAGATGCACATGGGGACGGGTCCCACCAGGAATCAGGTGAGGCTGACCTTGCTGGTGACATCATCCTTTCCTTAGCAACCAGGGCTGAGGCAATGGCCTTCTTGAGTTGTTCCTCCCATTATCATGGCTCCACACAGCCAGAGCGTTTCATCCTGCCTTGGAGAAGCTGTTGTGATGCCCTACGCAGCCCAAAACCATAGAAGGACCTGTAGTGGAACTCACTGAGAGAAGGCATTCAGTAGAGAATAAGAGTGAAGGGAACGAAATGCAACATCTAATGGTTTGGGAAGCAAATGGTTAAACAAGGAACAGGTGCCCCTGCTCCGTGTCTCTCTTGATTTCCATCAGCATCTGTCCATTGGGATCAACACAGTATGGCACAGGTAAAGGGAGTTCTCATGAGAAGGAACTTGCAACCAAAGGGAACAGATGTGCACTAGAGGAAAGGAATTAGATCTCCCTGATCCATGTGGAAAAAGCAGAGATGGACTCAGTCTGCTCTCCTCTTTACATGTTGTGTCTGCAGAGGAGTAAGGAAATGAATCCCAGATCACCCATAAGGCAGAGTAAGTATGACCTCCCTTGTAAAGCACTTCATATGAACTCCAGAAAAGAGCCCTGAAACAGTAAGAAGTTAAGTATTACCCCAGCAGACTGGTGTTCCTGTTTCAGTTGTAACAGGCAAACAGAGAGACTGTAGGTACCTGCCTAGTCGAAGAAGTCCTTGGGATGGATATGCAGACAATGAGGTAGAGGCAGTATGTTTTATTTTCCTTTACCCTGTATTACAAGGTATAACAGGTCACACAACCTTTTTGTTCTTTCCAGTCTCAAGTTTTATGCTGCCATAGCACCACCATCACATCAGAACCACAACTTGATTTATTTCCCACTCTGGAAAGGGACCCTTTTCCTGACATCACATTGCTGAACTTGGCTTCTGATATTCAAAACCAAACAAACACAGAGACAGAATTGCATTTTGCAATGGGTTAATGTAGCAGTAATCCAAATTATTCTTTATTTATGGTAGAAGTATACTATCTATACCAGAAGGATAGGTTTTCTGTTTGTTTTTATTTCTTAGTCACATTCTGAAGAGGTCATATGTGAAACACAGCTGCGAGAAAAATGTTTATTTCTCTGTTTTTTATCAGCCTTCCCCCTCATTTATTTTAATAAGATTGTACAGCTATCTGCTTTTAATTTCCTTTTTAAAGTATATTTCCAACTTGTAAATATTTTTTTTTCTGGTTCAAGTCAAGTTTTAGTCTCCAATTAGTAAGGAAAATGCATTGAACACCAATGCTCTCTTCCAGGGTTGTTGAAAAAGTGAAATCTAATTATGTTCTGGTCTTTGCACTTGCTTGAGATGTTTAAAACTTGTTTACACTCAGAGTCTCAACTCAAGGTAAACCAATACATCATGTTTGTGTTTTGAGAACCTGCATCAACTTTCAACACTTGAACAATGTGTCAGTGGTCTAGCATCTGTCTGCACAAGACAGCCAATAGGGAAGAGGAAGGAGACTGTTTTTTCATGTGTTCAGCTTAACCAGGGAAAACTAAGTCTAGTCATCTGAGGATAATGATGCTTACCTAACTTCCAAAAAAATCAACTTCCATGAAAAATCTGTGACACTGGGATAAGCACCAGGGATGGCTGAAACTTGCAGGTAAATCTCTGATAGAGTTACAGGTAGCTCTTCTTTATAACAAGAGATGGAAAGAAACTCAGTGATGTCTAAGAAGCACTCATTCTTTCCCCAGGAAAGAAAACAGCTTTCGTTTCACTGTCTAAACTCTGATGTGCAGTGGGTAAAAAGAGAGTCATCCATGCAGATAAGAAGATCCTCAGATGCTGCTGCAGGGCTAACTCAATTGCTTTCCTCCTGTGTTTACTAAAATTGGTACCTCCTGTGCAAAAACCATGATAAACAAATAGCAGTATCATTCCAAATGCACTGTCATCATCATCATCACAGGCCTCCTCCTGGCCACTGCAAGATGAAGGCCTGACCTTAAAAATGGCACCCCTGGCTCGGACCAAATGTGACCATTTTTGTCCTTGCCATCTGTCTATTCATCTTCCTGACCAGCAGCCCTGGCTCTGCTCGCTGCCCATCCAGACGAGTGCCTGCAAATGAGCTTCACTTAAATGGGGGGAGCTGATACCAGCCTCGGGAAAGTATTTCGCACATCACAGTAGGAAAGGGCCATTGTTTTTGTTCAGATTTAGGTTTTATTTCTTGCTGTGCTTATGAGAAAGGAAATTTTCTTCCTTGGGGGTAACGCAGGAGAGAGTTCATTGTTTGTATGGGTAGATAGTTCAGTGACAACAGGAAGGTTTCAGGGATGTTGTCCAAGCAGAAAGGGCAGTGTGGAGCAAGGATTGAGGATATTAGTGAGAAAAGTAAATGAGTGTCTCGCCTGAGGTAAATACTCAGAAATAAGACCATAGAAAAGGTAATAAGTCTCTGGAAAGCACTTGGGATTTGTTTTGAAAATCATCTGATTAAACCATGTTCCTCACGCCGCCAATAAAAGCACCAAGATTTTTTCTTACAAAAAAAATTTGCCTCTTGGGAATTAATGAAAATTTAGAGACTAGCAATCACAGAGAGAGATGAAATAAAGACCAATTATCAAAATGCAAAAAGACGTGAATTACTGTCTCTGTTGTGCTATAAGCATCTTTTATAAATCTGGATAAAATATCTCAACCTTCCTACACCAAAGTTTCTCAGGTTTCTCAAAGTTTCTCATACATTAAACGGATGTAACAACACTCATTTACCTTTCCAGAGCTTGGAAAGGGCACACAAACAGGAAGAATCTGTGGAAGGCACAAGCAGGGACCGCGAGGATGAAGAACTGCCCATTGTACTGGAAGAGCAGGTTCAGGAACATCTGAGGAACCTAAAGGTGGACAAGTCCATGGGACCTGATGAGATCCATCTGCGGGTCCTCAGGGAACTGGCAGATGAAGTTGCCAAGCTGTTGGCCATCATATTTGAGAAATTGTGGTGGTATAGTGAGGTCCCCGATGACTGGAAGAGGGGTAACGTAACCCCCATTTTTAAAAGGGGAACAAGGAAGACCTGGGCAACTACAGGCCGGTCATCCATACCTCTGTGCCTGGCAAGGTCATGGAGCAGATTCTCCTGGAAAACATGCTATGGCACATGGAGAGCAAGGAGGTGGTTGGTGACAGCCAACATGGCTTCACCAAGGGCAGATTGTGCCTGACTAATTTGATGGCATTCTATGATGGGGTGACAGCATCGGTGGACAAGGGATGAGCAACGGATATCATCTACCTGCACTTGTGCAAGGTATTTGACACTGTCCCATAAAACATCCTTCTCTCTAAACTAGAGAGGCATGGATTTGATGGACAGACCACTCGGTGGATAAGGAGTTGGCTGGATGGCCGCACTCAGAGAATGGTGGTCAACAGCTCAATATCCAAGTGGAGACTGGTCACAAGTGGCATCCCTCAGGGGTCTGTGTTGGGCCCAGCTCTGTTCAACATCTTTGTTGGTGACATGGACAGTGGAATAGAGTGCACCCTCAGCAAGTTCACTGACGACACCAAGCTGTGTGGTGTGGTCGACACACTGGAAGGGAGAGATGCTATCCAGAGGGACCTAGACAGGCTGGAGAGGTGGGCCTGTGCCAACCTCATGAAGTTCAACCAGGCCAAGTGCAAGGTCCTGCACCTGGGTCATGGCAATCCCAGGCACAAATACAGGCTGGGCAGAGAATGGATGGAGAGCAGCCCTGAGGAGAAGGACTTGGGAGTGCTGGTGGACAAAAAGCTCAACATGAGCTGGCAATGTGCCCTTGAGGCCCAGAAGGCCAACTGCATCCTGGGCTGCATCAAGAGGAGCGTGGCCAGCAGGTTGAGCGAGGTGATTCTGCCCCTCTACTCTGCCCTGGTGAGACCCCACCTGGAGTACTGTGTCCAGTTCTGGAGCCCCCAACATTAGAAGGACATGGAGCTGTTGGAGAGGGTCCAGAGGAGGCCACAAAGATGATCAGAGGGCTGGAGCACCTTTCCTATGAGGACAGGCTGAGAGAGTTGGGGCTGTTCAGCCTGGAGAAGAGGAGGCTCCGGGGAGACCTGATAGCTGTCTCCCAGTACCTCAAGGTGGCCTACAGGAAAGATGGGGAGAGATTGTTCGGTAGGATCTGTTGCAACAGGACTAGAGGTAATGGTTTTAAAATAGAGGGAGGTAGATTTAGATTAAACATTAGGGAAAAATTTTTTACCATGAGGGAGGTAGAACACTGGAACAGATTGCCCAGAGAGGTGGTGGATGCCCCATCCCTGGAAACA
The DNA here is from genome assembly GCA_009806455.1 of Tetrax tetrax. Lineage (NCBI taxonomy): Eukaryota > Metazoa > Chordata > Aves > Otidiformes > Otididae > Tetrax > Tetrax tetrax. The sequence goes on along the minus strand of WHYT01016843.1, from coordinate 25,948 downwards.
TTCAAGGGCAGGTTGGATGGGGCTCTGAGCAACCTGATCTAGTCAGGGATGTCCCTGCTCCTTGCAGGGGGGTTGGACTAGATGACCTTTGAAGGTCCCTTCCAACCCTCACCATTCTATGATTCTATAACTTTTCTGCTGATGTCATTGTCTTATTATGCTGGGTCAATTTAATAAGAATGTGCTGTTCAGGCCCCAGATTTCACCATAAGCTCACACTGGTTTCTGTTTCTATAGGGACTGTAGTTGAGTATAATGTCCTGTTGACCATATCACGCTGATCCTGTCTCTTTTGTCCTTGAGAGCAGCACTGTGGTTGTGCTCCCTGGAAGATGTATCTGATGGAGGGGACAGGGAAAAAAGGGCAGGTGTTAGGCAGAACAGGGACAGCATATTTCAGGAGGCGTATGAGGCAACCAGGGGAAAAACATTAGCAGGATAGGAAAGGGGGAGGAGAGGAGGCTGCATTACAGAGAGTAGACTGGAAGACTGACAAAGTGAGCTGTGGGTCTTGGGCAGGAGTGGGGAGGGTGGCTCTGACAGGAGTGTCATTGTGTGCTGCTTGGCTGCTTCTCCAGATGGAGACTTCTGAGGCCAGGCGCCACTGACAGTTTGCCCATAAGTGGTGTGCCAGCATCTGAGATATTTATTAGGTAGGCACTATTAATCCCTCAGTTACACAAGCACTTAAGTTCACTGACAATTGTTTAAAAGTCGTTAATAACATTTAACGGTGGTAAGATGATCAGCTTTTTGTTTTTCCTCTAAGCATCACTAATGCAGGGGACAAAGCCAGAGGAATACAAAACAGGCACCGCATTGGTACAAAAATATTGGCATTTTGCTTTCAGTGTGATTATTATTATTTCGGCAACGATTATGTCTAGACAGCTCAGATGAGACTGGGGTCCGTTGGCGATCAGGATGGAACAAAACAGACGGCCTTGAAGAGCTGGTCATATAAATGGGCAGGGCAAAAGAAAGATGGGAGGAGAAAAAAGAAACACAGAGAAGAGATTTGTTCCAGGAGGCACAGCAGGTCTCTGGCCAAGAGAGGAACAATATGCAAATCTCCTCATTGCTAAACTGCCATTTAATCTACTTCCACAGACTTCTGGCATTGGGCTGTAGCACAACTGTCTAGAGTACTAGGGAAAAGTCAGGACTGCATTATGGGATGAAGACATATTTCCTTCACTGCATTGTGCATCCCCATACAGACACTCGGTCAGATCACTTCTTTTCTTCGGGCTCCTCTGGTAGTGGGTAAGTTTGTACGGTCTTCATGTGAGAGGGTAGGACTGGGAAAAATTGCATGCTTTGTACGAAAATGTAGGGCACAAGCAGGCCCTGAGGGATCTGATTAAAATGACAAGACAGTTTCTGTAGCCCTAGGCAGTTCCAGTGAAAAAGTTTATTTCACTGGTCTGCTCGGGTTGCACTTTATTTACCAAGGTGAGATGCCACTTCCAGAGCTCTTGTCTGAATTCAAACTTATCATCTGCCCTCTTAAAAAATGTTAGTGCTGCCCGACACTAATCAGAGCCACAGTGTGCAGCATCTGGGGTCTTTATTGGGCAGCTGAATTGTCATTGAAAACATAAGATTGTCTCAGGAACAGCCCAAAGTCATGCTTACAGCTGCCATGCATGCAGCTCAGGGACACTCTCAGATGAACACCGTTTTGGAGCTCCTATTCTCAGGAAGTGAATCTCTCCCTTTTCTTTGCCCAGATCCCAGCTTAAGACCTTTCCAACTCAGCATGGTTAAGGAATCTTTCTCTTAACAGTAGTCTGGTAGGACAGAACTGGTTACTATGTACAGAAGAGAGGAAAGACACCCTCACTGGTGTTTAATAGCTCAACCTGCCTGAACGTTGGCCTGAGGGTCTCCGTGTGGTAACAGGATTTGCAGGTCTGGCATTAGAGATAATGTCCTCAGATACCGTTTGTGTGCCTCTGCTGCGCATTTGAGGTTTTGGGTATGTGTGGCCAGGAAACTACACATTTTAAAATGCGAATCCAGGAAGGCATGAGCCACAAAGGTGGTAAATCCAGGTCCAGAATTCAGAAATAAATGGAAACATCACCTTAGCAAGGAGCTGAGATCTTGCTGTAAGCCAGTGTATAGCATTTTAGCATGGCACATTACCTAGATTTAGGTGGCAGCTTGTCACTGTGGGACCTTGTGCTGCCTTTCTCTTGTGACTAATGAGCCTGTACAGCCAAGTGGGCTTCTTGCACGGCTACTAGAGAGGAAAGAGAAAGGTGATCTTAGAGTTTATGGGACTGAACAAAGCCCTTGAGCACACCACCTCACTTTTTCCTCCTGTCGCTGCTCCAGATTTTATTTTACCTTATAAAGGAGATAAAACAACAGCAAAGAGATGAAGTTCACTGATGTCTCTGGGTTACACAGATGGAACAATGGTGAAACTTTGACAGACTGCACCAGAGGTGCGTGAGTATGGGGATCTCGTGGCCTTAGTGTAGGCAAGATATGCTGGGGGTAGAGTACTGGTCTTGGTACGCATGATCTAGAAAAGTTACTTCACGGACCAGTCTCCCCCTGCATGACTACATATCTGTTGTTTCCACTGATGAAGTAGAAAGGAAGGGTTTCAAACCAAAGCTGATCTCTGGGAATGTGTGTACTTGGCTCAGGGATCATCTTTGTGACGGAGGGCTTGATTTTGAGATCCCAATTAAGAAACTAATAAAAATGAGAAAAAAAAAAAGGCCAATTTTAGTGAGGGAAACATGGAGTTCAGATTTTTTTTTGTAGTATTGTAGAAATTTGCTGCCAAAACTTTTTTTTTCCCTTTCTGCCTGTATAAAAAATGACTCTGGATGCAATAAGAACAAGGTGTTCTAATTAAATAGATTTGTTTACATCTCGTAGCATGAAAAACTAATTCAGTCTGATATACTGTAGGTTCGTGTACTATCTCTCTCCCACTTCATATAAAATTACCCATTTTAAGTAGTATTTTATTTAAGAATATTTAAAAAGTGGCCTTGATTAAAGAAAACCTGATTTAAATTCCAGAATGTTTATTTCTAAAACAGGGGTTTCACTTCAGGGTGCAAGAAGACGGGAGGGGGAGAGTAGAAGCTGTGCTATCTATCACAATATTTCCTTACTCTTTTATTGCCTTGCAAAGGTCCCTACCTTCACTAGTCATGAGAACTCATAGCCTGTGGCTAGAACACATTTTTATTAAGCGAAGGTTAAAGTCGGGACCAAAACAGACCCATTGTAATACTCTTACAAACATAGTATCCTGACCCAGACCTGTGCTGTAGTATCGAGTCCAAAACAGAAGCAAAGACAACGCTTCACGATTGTAAGCAGGAATTGTGTTCCTGTCAGTGTAAAGACTTCTGCATGTTCTCCACCCAGAAAGAGCTGAAGCATCCTTAAACAGGAATTACATGGAGGATAAATACTGCAAGTAATACAGGATCCAACTGCAAGAACAAAGAAATGAGAACAAACCTCAGCAACTTGCGGGACAGGCCTGGCTGTCAGATAATCTTTGCAGGTATACAGAGCAAAGCTGGATGAAGCTGTTGCAGGAAAGAATAACATCTCAATTAATTTATTTCTCAGGTTGCCAAAGTGTTACCCACAACAAGATAAATGGGAATTTATACTGCCACTTACACAAATTTCAAGCAACAGCACAAATCAAGCAACAACCTTCTGTATATTATAGACCCACCTTTGTGGGTTATAACAGGTCAAAACAAAGGACTGCTTGAAGCAGGGTAAATGTCAGATTGGTCAGTACTCTCTGGGAGAAATTCCCCCTGTAGAAACTCAAGACCAGGTGCATTTGCTGAGGCCACCGAGGATCACTGCAGCAATACAAGGAGGCTCAGGAGCTTCAGGAGGCATCTGCTGCACCATGCCCTCATTGTTGGCACTGCACATGGCCACTGTAGGCGACTGTGTTCATCCCGAAACTGAGCTTGGTGGCTGGAGAGAAGACTTGGGCAATTCTTGGCCACAGGTAGAGGACTGTCCGTTAATGCACATCCCCAGTTGTCAGAGGTGTGCAGTCCTTATTACAAGCCACAGGAACACATCGACTGGAAGACAAAAACATTGAGAATGGAGCCTATAGATAGCTGGGTATAAAGACATTCTACTATTGAATGAAGATCTGTGTCACATTCCTCTTCTCTGTAGACACAGTAATCAAAGGCATTTTTAATATAATAAGTGTATTAAACACTAAACTAGGGAAAACAAAGTTTTGAAACAGCTTTTTCTAAATTCTGATGCCTAAATGAAATCAAACTGTGCTAACTTCTAAAGTTTTTTTTTTTTTTGAGGGGTAAAAAAATTGTTTTTACAAGTTCTCACTCTCTCCAGCTCTCTGGCAGCCAGAGCTGCAGGAGATGTGGGGATGCTAAGTGACTTGGGCTTGTGCCTCCCTGGCAGCTGGAGATGTAGGGAGGCTGGGAGCAGGGTGGGAGCTGGGTGCTCAGCCCCTGGCCCCCTGCCTGCTGTGAGGCTCCTGCTTTTGTCAATTGCCTGTCTGTGCACTGAAAGTTAAATTAACAAGTATCTTCTGGGAGGGAGGATAAACGGAACAGCCAGAGAAAATCACTGCCATGTCTCCAAACCAAAAAAAGAATTTTTTTTTTTTTTTTTTTTAAAAAGGAAAGAAAAGCCATAAAAATTGTCACTGAAGTTGAAAATTTCACAGAAATTTCATTTGGATGAAGAGAGCATGTTCAATAAGGAAATCATTCCAACGGGCAAGGAAGAAGATGAATCACGCAGAACTCTCCCAAGCTCCTGATGGTCTCAGTGAAATGTGCCCATCACCTTTCAGGATAATGATCAGCACTTTCCAAGAGACACTTAGCAGCTTCTCAGGATTTTGCCTTAACTTTGGTGTAACTTAGAGATAAGGGACACAGAGGGTAAGAGCTCCAAGGAAGAGTAATTTTCACCTTTCTGGTGCTTACAGCATGATAAAAAACTTTCCTCCGTGCTTTTGAATTAATTCTTCAAAAGTTCCAATGCCTGCACACCCATTTGTTTCCTCATTGTTTTTATTAAACAAGAAAGGCGAGCTTTATTACTGCGCAAATGAAAGCATCACCAGAAGATAGATACTTCCCAGATTCTTATTAATCTCTAAGACTTATGAGGCCGCCTAAGTTCCACAGAAATTAACATACTCTACAGATTTTTTTCCAGCAAGTCACTGAGTCCTTGCTACCCGATCTGGAAAGAGAAGGGAATCCAAAAAAGCAAAACTAAAGGAGAATAAATCTGTATTATTAGGAGGTTGTTACAAGTCAAAATGTGTATGTGCATGCATGTCTTTGTCTACAGATATAGGGCAAGGCTCTGTCTTATGGTGCATCATCTACAGCACCATTATAGTGATTTACCATAGACTGTGGTTGTATAGATTGAACTGTGTGCCACAAAGTAGAGGTCATAATCATAATTACAGTAGAGTTGGATTTGCAATTCAAAATAATTTAAGACTAATCTCTAAAACTGCGGCTGTGCAAATTAATATGGTAGGGCATTGAATTTATTCTTTTCCCTACTTTTCAGAGTAAGATTATCCATGCCTAACTGCAGGCACAGTTAATGCCTGTATTCTAGCAGTATTTAATAACCCTAGCAGAGACCAAGGTCCCCATATCATTAGCTATTACACGCATGAGACAGGCCCTGCCCCAAACACAACAGTCAAGAGAGAACCCAGAGGCGTAGCAGACAGGTGAAATGACTTAATCATCCAGGTCGGTGGCTGAATATCCAATTGAATACTCAAACCACAGCATTCTTACTTAAAGTACTTAAAGGAGGCCTGTAAGAAAGACAGGGACAAACTTCTTAGCAGGGTCTGTAGTGATAGGGTAAGGGGTAATGGTTTTAAACTAAAAGAGGGTGGATATAGACTAGATGTAAGGAAGAAATTTTTATGACAGGAGTGGAAAAACACTGGCACAGGTTGCCCAGAGAGGTGGTGGATGCCCCATCCCTGGAAACATTCAAGGCCAGGCTGGATGAGGCTCTGAGCAACCTGATTTGGCTGGAGATGTCCCTGCTCCTTGCAGGGGTTGGACTAGATGGCCTTTAAAGGTCCCTTCCAACCCAAACCATTCTGTGATTCTACTTCTTACACCTTATAAAACAGAGTAAGAGAGAAAGAGAGAGAGCGAAAACAAACAGCGCATCAAGACCTATCTTAAGCCAGGAATAACATTAGGGAAGAAGAGACTTATGGCACTGGCAATATTCTTAATATCTTCTCCTCTTTTCCAGTGCCAAATTCCATTATTTGTAGCTTTTGGTTTCTTGTGGTGCAGGGATCCAGTTAGCTGGACAAGGATGTTGTACAATGGCAGGAATGCTTTTGAACATTTTTTTCCATCTGAAGTAGATGTTTTGTAATTTTTGTGATGTAAGGGGCTAGAACAAGGTTTGCTGAGACAAGAGGGGACTGAAGTATATGTCTCTCCTGGTCCTCTTGTGGCCTGTGCTCCCCAGTTACTATGTTCTCGCTGACCAAATCCCATAAGATCTCACCCACTCTGCTAGCTGTGCATCACTTACTTACTGTAAGATAATATTGGTTAGCCAAGGAATATGAAACAGAATGGGAAAACTCAAGAGTACTGATTGCTGAATATCATGAGAGATGTTCCTGGCACACCAGCAAAACTCACTGAGTCATATAAGGTGTATCTGGACTCTCGGCAACTGTGAATTGGCACAGACAGCTCTGTTACTGATGTCGAGCACCAGTAGTTCCAGTCACATGGTCAAAATGCTAAGACTTAACCACACAATGTCTAAACTTCAATAACTGATTGTTACCACATGAGCTTACTCTATAGCAAATGAAAGTAGATATGAATCAGCGATGCAATCTTGCACAAAAACCTGAGCTCCACTGTGCCCCTTTTGCAGCTCAATGTGTGTTGCAATGGACTTTGCCTAACCAACGGGAGGCATTTCTGGGCCCAGTAAACAGCCTGAACAGAGAGATTGTGGGCAACAAGCTAAGAAAAAAAACCCTGATCTTCTAACAAAAAAAAAAGTTACTTGCATTTAAATGAATTCATTGGTAATAAAACCAAAATTGAGTAAACTTGAAGACTGCAACAAAAAGGAGAAAATAGGAACTGAAGGCTTTCTGTCTGTGGTGATCCTGATCAAGCCTGTGACTGGACGGAATGAAGTAGCTCAGGTTAGCATCCCATAGCCTACAAGGGATGCCTGATGGGAATAGGGGCATGGAAATGGAAAAAAAAAGACCCTGGCCTAACATCACCAAAGGATGGCGTGCAGTATACAATCAGTAAAGGAGAGGAGGGCCTGGGCTCCCCTGAGATAGCATGAAAATCATACCTTGTGTGTTCGCAATCTATATCATTGCTTATTTGTAACAGTTTATGAGATATTTTAGCACATTGTGTAGTTTTTGATAACAAAGTCGCACTGACAATAAGTCACACATAGCGTGTCACTATTTGTTCCTTGAAGTGTCACGATAGGCTGGAGTATTTATCTGAATACTGGTTGTGCGGACTCCCTTGCCTATGTCATGCAAGTACCAACCAGTCTGCACATGTTTTCCCACAGTCACGTACTTTGGCTGGTGAGTAGCAGAAGCCCACAACCAACACACATAAAATTTATAAATGCCTTCTACTTTCCCCAGATCAGGAGAGCATGCAGAGTTATAAAGACTAGCTGATCTGCAGCAACTTAAAATCAGGAAAACCTACAACTCCAGAGCTAAGTTGATGTCTTTCAGCTGAAAATCTTAATCCCTGGTAACTAATTTAAACTTGTTCCTGAAGAAATGAGACATAGTTGCTTGGTTTTCTTCTGTTTTGTGTGGTGTTGTGGAGGTTTTTTGTTGTGGGTTTTTTTTTTCCATTCCTCCCCCTCCTCCTTGCCTTCTTTGATTTTGGGTTGCTGAGGTTAGCATTTGCAGTGTTCCTTCTTTAACAAAAAATTCCAACGTATACGCATTGTGTTCCTCATTTATGCTTCCCCACCACCCAATTAATGTCACACTAAATTATATACCTGCAACAGATTTAATTCCAGACCACTGAGCTGTCGCTTTTTACCCTCTGCATGTATCTCTACAATATTTATGAGAAAGCTGTACTTACTTTAACAAGTAATGAGAGATTTCTATAGGTTTTGAACAATTCAATTTGTTATAAGAAAGAATATATTCCCCCACTGAAATCTGTGGGATGTTTCCAAATACATACAGAAGGATTTTGATATCTATTCCGTTTTCAAGGTTTTAGAATAGTTTTCCAAATCCCTATTATGCTACGGAATGAAAATGGATGGATCTATGGCTAGAGTTAAGCAGAGATCTGGGCTTATTTCCAAGCTGCACTGAACTCTTCTCAGATGACCTTGAGCAAAGCACTTGAGATGTGGTCCAGAGTGTTTATTTCAGTGTCCAAATGGGGCTTTGAATGAACTTAAAACCTTAAATTTCAGGAAGCTGTTTTCAAAGGATTGTCTAAGCTTAGAGCCACACAAATCTCACTGCAAATTTCCATGATGCCTGAGCTCAGAAAATACAGGACAATAACGAGTTGCCTGGCCTGAGGCATTAGAGTACAGTCAGGCCCATCGCATACATAGATTTCATCCAACAATTTCTAAACACGAAATGTCTCTCATCAATCCATTATTCAATGTAGTTGAAAATGAACATTTAATGAAATGTAGTTATTAACCACATCAAGGGGAAAAAAAAAAAAACATAACAAAACCAAGCCTTCAGCTAATTGGTACAGACTGTCTTGTGCCTGTGTTTTCTGGAGAGATCTGGTTGCTGCCATTAAGTTTATCACTTGAAATGAAACCTAGAGGGTTCAGAGGGTTCAGCATCATTATGCTTTCAAGAACTAGGACTGTAAAGGGATTGTCTTCTCAACAATGGTTTTGACATCTTGGAGATAGAATTTTCATCCCTCTCCAGACAGGACCATGCAATCATATACTCAGTATGATGAATGGGGGGACTAGATCCCAGTGCAAGGAGGGAGCCATGTTTACAATGCAGGCATATTCTCAAAAATCTTTACAGCTGGCTCTTCACTAGTTCCTACAGTGCCTCTGACATAAGAATCAGGAGCTCTCCCTGCTCAACCACCAGTATAGAATCAAATTCATTTTTGGCCATTATGATGTGAAAGTGAGTACTATAAGTCTTGCTTTTAAACTTTATAGCTATATCTCCAAAGATATTGCTATATGATGATTTCAAAAGGAAGTAAGAAGTTAAAGGCCTTTTTTGTTTGGCCCCCTCTGTCTCAGTTTCTTTCATGTAAAATGGAAGCAGATGTACTTTCACTACCTTCTATAGCTGCTGGAAAATATGTGACGCTTTGAAGAAACCGAATCCCATACTTTCGAGAACATAAGCAACTTAACTAGATAAACACTGTTTGGTTTTGATACCACCAAGTTTCAGAGAACTTTTTTTTCTGGAGAGACACAGAATTTACCTCAAATTAGGCAAGAATTAGCATTTTCAGTTCTTATACAATCTTTTGAAAACTTTTTGCCACTTCTATCCTATCTTTTTCCAGGCATGTTCTGCTTCCTGTACATTTATAGTATTCATAGTATTACATAGCATTCATGTGGTGGTTACAGTCTTTCAGTTTCACCAGACATGTGTAGCTGGTAATCAGCTCTTTGCTTCTATTTTATTTAATAAGAAAACAAATAGTTTTGTCCTAGTATTTCTTAAAAAAAAACCCCAAACAAACAAACAAACATCAAAACAAACCAAAACAAAAACAACATGAAAACTAAAAAGCATTACCAAATATTTTCAACAAGATGAAGTCCACATAGGCCACTGCAGAGAGCTGAAAATTGCAGTCGCTCACCCTCTATGCCATATCAGCCAAAGCAGATCTGATTTAGATGCTATTGCTCAAGCTTAGCAGGCTTTCTAAGTGTTAGCATGAACGTCTGGTAGTAAGGCTATGCAAATACTCAACTATATCTGGCCAGTACTGTTAGTTGGGTGGAGCAAATGAGCCACCATTGCTACTTATTCTGTAGTTATCTTTTAATACTTCTGTCATTTAGCCACTGTTGATGAGGAAACAGAACAATCTGCCTTTTGAAGTTATGACTGGTATTTCATGACCACTCAGAGTGACAAAGTAAATCTCCATGTACATGAAACTGCTATTTTTTCAAGGAAGCCCAGAAACAGTTCCTGATTTTTTTTTTTTTTTAATATTTCCTGCAATTCACCAAAGTTCTGGGCAGAAGAAAGAAGTATGGTGATCTACCCATTCCAACTTTGGGCAGATGAAAGTGTAAGAAGGCTCAAAAGTGATACAAAGGTCCTGTAGTTTTCAATTAATTTATCCTAATTAATAATCTAAAAGTTAGTGGTGTGATTTGGCTCAGGGATTAAGACATCTAATTTTAGATGTCCGCATGTGAGATAAATGCCCAAGTTCCCATTATAGAGAGCAGAGGTCTAGTCAATACAATTAGTGGTTTAGAAAGAGATGAAACAAATGTCTATATCTAGTCAACAAATAGCTCTCCAAGCTTAGACACCTAGCTCATATGTAAACATCTAAATTTAGACACATAGTGCCTTGAGTCAGTTGTCTGAAAATAGAAGTCTGACAACACTTGAAGTGTCCTTGCATCTTGGAGATATCCACTCAGATCTGGCTCACGTGGCAGAGGCCTTTAGGGAGATGCCTGGTTTTTTTTTGCATCAGCCACTGGAGGCTGGATGTCATGCCCTACCACAGTTCAAATGACACTAATTGCCTGTTCGCAGTCTACTGAAAAGGTTTCCCAGCCATTGAGCTTAGCCAAAATGAGTTCTAGGACTTTCAGCCCCCCATGCACAAGTATCTAGTGCCACTTGAGATGTTCTAGACCATCTGAGACAGCTAAAAAGGATGGGCAGATACCACATACGATCAAAGGGATGCTGTACCCAGAAGCTAGAGGTCAGCCAGAATAGCCCTGGGCCTATGTTTAAGCAACTGAATTGAGCTCCAAGTCTTAAGCTAATGGCCTGTGGCTTGTTTTCACAGTCAGTGGAGAAAAATACAGAGAGAAGTTCATCTCATTCTAAGATAAAGGTCAAAGCCAGGTCAGATGGATTGCCTTCCAGATTTCTCTCAGCTGACAAAAAAAGGGAGCCCAGTATAGCTAGTCTCTGTTTCCAGTTTGGGAGACAAAGTTGGTACAAATGCAGGTTGCCTGGGAATCCATGTAGCGTCCTAAGCAGCTGGGACCCATCAGCCTTCTAACAAAATGCTCAGATATACCATATGCATTTATACTGTCACTATACGCCTTTCAAACTCTATTACTAACAACTGACTGAAGAGACTGACACACGACATGTATTACAAACAGCTATACTGGGATGGAATCCCTGGCAACAGTGCCCATCAAAATAAAACAAACCACCACATCTTGCAGTCCCAAATAAGATCCAGTGCATAGATTGCATATGACAAATTTCCAACACCTTGTTTATGACCAACAAGCCATTTTTTTTCTGTGTTTGCTTTAAAAGCTGATGTGTTTATACTGCATGGAGCTTTTCTTCCTAAAATGATCGCAAAGCATTTTGCAAATTGAAAAAATGCAAAGCGGCTGGAGGGAGGGGGGCGGAAGTAGAAGAAAAAAAAATTCACCTCCGCGGGGAAAATGAACCCTTTTTTTCTGGGTTAGGAGTCTGGCAGGGAAAATTGGTAATGGACATTGGTAGCAGATACCATCTGTGAGAAATATCAGAAGGTTAGTTCTTCTCAGATATAACGTGGAATCTTTTAGTAATATGATGTGGCACAGACTGGAGGGGTAGGGCCAGAGGTATTTGCTGGGTTTGATTTCCCCTTTGATTTTCCCTTAAGCACAGGGTCTGATTCTCACTGCACCTTTGAAAGGGTTCAGCATGTGGAGGGAAAGGGATAGGGAAAGGGAGAAGGAGAGGGAGAAGGAGAAGGAGAGGAAGACAGAGGGGGAGGGAGAGGAAGAGGAAGAGGAAAAACAAAGGCCCTGCAAACCTTTTCACACTTGTTGCTAAAGCCATCTGCAGAGGTAATCATACGCCTTATGCAGTTGATCAGAAGTTGGGGTGTGCTATTTGTCATTTACAGGTAGTGTATAACGCAATACTGTTTAGGTTTCACTGTGCAGATTCATATCTTCAGCCTGGAAATCCCTGTGTAAGTCCCACTCCCCCATGCTGCCTAAACCAGCAGACATTTCTAGGGTTGTAGTGGAGCATGTTTCAGGCCGTGTCATAGATGCTTCCCTAAATTTCACCTGCCATGTTACTGCTTTTTACTGGTACAAAGTTGAATGAATGCTTAGAATCAGTGGATTCCCTTTTTCTTCGAGGTTTGAGTGGTCTGTACACTGCTATTACTGCCACAAGAGCTCTTAGAGCTGCTGTCAGATCAGAGATAATCACCAAGTTCATTAAAGCCAGGCACTACATTAGGCATGGTCTTTCAGATTCAACAAATGAGGCAAGAAGACCTCTTTCTGTAATGAAAGTATGTCGTAGTTCAGCCAGAACCAGGACAAAGTAACAAGGGATTAGAGGTCTAAAGTCCGGAGAAGTGGATGCCGAAGAGGCAAAAGGTGGAAGCTTACTGGCCCAGGGGGTTTTTCCACTGCAAACCCAGGAGCAAGGGGTTGTGTGGCTGGAGGCTGGGCAAAATCAAACTGGGTCCAGAGCAAAATCAAACCCATGGTTTAGAGTTTATAGGTGAATGCAAACAGGGTTTTGGAAAGAAACAAACTACTGCAGATACACTCACTGCCTGCAGGAAAATGAGGTTTCCTGCTCCTTTTTTCTTTTTTTTTTTTTTTTTTTTAAAAGGCTTCC
>WHYT01016843.1:0-13009 GCA_009806455.1 Tetrax tetrax | reverse complement strand
AAAAAAAAAAAAAAAAACCCACAAAAAACCAAAACCCAGCAAACCACTGTATTTAGGAGAGTCTTACTGATGTAAATTAGAAATAACTCTATGTACTGTTAAGCATTCTATACATAGAAATTTTGAAAGATTGTGCTGGGAAACTACCAACTCTTTTTTTTTTTAAAGATGGTTACATCTTGTCACATTCCAAGGTAGCCTGGTAAAGAAAGTAGTCTTTGTACAATCTAGGTCAAAAACTAGTATTTTGGATTAATACAATCAGTAATTGATTTGTAAAAGAGCAAAAATAACCATTATTCTTTATTTGTTTTTACTTGAAGGTCAAAATGGAAAACTACAGAATTGGAAAGGAGGAAAAAGTATTAGTGTGAAACAGTTTTCATTATTTTTATTTGTTCTCAGTCACATATACATACACAAAATGAAGAGAATCACAAACTGAAGACTAAAGAAAATATTCAAATAAAAAAGTTAAACTTTTTTGTTCATTTGAAGACACAGCAGGAAGGAGAGGATTAATCTTTGGAGGGAATTACAGAAAATGATATTTTGGAAATGGAAAGCTATAATGTTTCATTCTCAAATATGTTAAAATGTGGTATCATAATAAAATTGACACTAAAAGTTTATTTTTATTCAGACTACATTTTTTTTTTTATATAAAATCAAAAGAAAATAAAACAAAGACATGTAAAAAAGTTTTTTTTACTGGTCTTAGAAATTCCTTGTGCATCTAGATTATTTAGTAATTGTTTGGAAATATTACGATGCTTTCTATGAAGAAGTGGAGTATTGAAGTGAAAGGACTTAAGTCTTTAATAGACAAATTATGGAGTTCCTACATAACATTTTTTGATCACTTAGTGGGCCTTGATTAACAGATACAGTTTTATAAAAGAAATGATCCCTTACATGTTGTAGCAATTTAGCTACTTATAAAATAATAAAAATATTTGTTGGGAGACATCTTTTGAGGTCTCTAATCCAGCTGCCTATTCGAAGTTGCCATCTTTGTATTAGGTCAGGCAATGACTAACATATTAGGCCAGGCAACGAATTAACTACATGTTCTTGAAAGCATACAAAGATGGAGACTCCTTCAATTGACTGGGTGATCTGCTCCAGATCTGCACAATCCCCAATAGGGAACATTTTCCTATTGTCCAGCCTGAACTGCCCATGATGCACCTTGTAGCTGTTCTGCATCTTATAATATCTGCTACTGCCAATAGAAGTCCATCTTTGTAAAAGAAAGTTTGTCTACATGTTGAATGTAATTCATTTATTTTGTTAATATCTTCTAATTTTTTTTTTTAAATTGAATTTAAAGTTAACAGAAGTAGTTCCACAATCCTCTATACAGATTATTCTTGATGCTCTTGCTTTCTACACAGTGAACGGTGTATTAAAATAAAATGAAACAAATAAAAAATAAAAGAGTAATACTATTATAAGACTTTCTCTTATGCGATTGGAAAACATGTAAAATTGAACATTCTAGGCAAATTTTTACTGAAGTGTATATTATTTAATCACCTTCTCTTTAGGGCAATTCAAAGGGTTTTACATCAGATGGTGCAGCATAGGTAATAAGAAGTTCTCAGATTTATACCAGTAGTTCATTTTTTCAGGAATACATTCAATGCACCTTAGTCCTTGGAAAATTTACCCACTGAGGTCTTATAAAGCAAAACTGGTTAGAAATAAGGAGAAACTGATTCAAGTGTTTTCTAGTGCTACTGAAAATCCTTAGACATCTAAACAAAACTGAATAAAAAAATGTTGATAACGTTTATCTCCCCCCCGCCCCTACTCTTCAATCTAAGCTTTAGTACCTGAAAATATGTTCTTGAGGCTTCACATAGCACAAGGACTTGTCTTTTCACAAAAGTAAAGCCTATAATAGTAAATTCTTATTGAAATCCTCATCTAAACACTTTAATATCAAAGATTTATTCCTGTAGAAACTGCTGACCTTTGGATAAGTTCTAACAATAGTAAATTCTGTTTCAGCTGTAAACTCTTTGGTGCCACCATTGCATTATGTGTTTGTTCTGGGTATAGCTCAGGGGAGACTGAGACCAAACTGGGGAATCCAGACTTAATCATATTCCCATCATGATTTGATGTTTACTGTTTCTTTATAACCTTGACATCAATTTTTTCAAATGGCTTACCATGAATACCAGAAAAAGTGAGGAAAACACATTATTAATCTTAAAAAACCGTTCTGCAAACAGGATCTCTTCTAATGCAGAGAGAGTCGAAAGAAGAGGTCATATTCATTTACACTTTGGTTGTCCACAAATCTGAAATGTAACAAATACTACCATTGAAATAGTAACTATAAACAGTGAACACTTCTAAAAAACTAATTAAACAGCTGGACTAAATCACAAACACATCAAATGAATTCTTAAGCAAACTGGAGTACATTTCTTCTTTAAATTTGCACAGAGAAACAGAAGTAAACTTGAAGTATATGTGTCGTAGTTCAGTCCCGATCGGGACCAGGCTACACAGTCTCTCTCTCACTCCCCTCCACCCTGCAAGAGAATAGGGAGAGATAATACAAGAAAAAAGGCTTGAGATAAGAATGGGGAGAAAATCCTTAAAGTTACTGTCATGGGCAAAACAGACTCGACATGGGGAAAACTATTCATTTATTGCTAAAAACAGAGTAGTACAGTGAAATAGAGAACAAGATAACCTCCCAACACCCCTCCCTCTTCCCGAGCTTAAAATTATCTCTACTACCTTTCCCCTCCCCAAGCAGCCCGGGGGCAAGTGGGAATGGGGGTTACAGTCAGTCCATCACAGGTTGTTTTATGCTGTTGCCTCATCATCAGGGGAAGAATTCCTCACATTCCACCCCTTCTCCAGTGTGGGATCCCTCCCGCGGGCTGCAGTCCTTTGTGAAACTGCTCCAGCATGGGTTGTTTTTCCATGGGGTGCAGTCCCTCCAGAACGGCTGCCCCAGCGCAGGCCCTCCACGGGCCACAGCCTCCTTCAGTCCTCCACCTGCCCCAGCATGGGGTCCTCCCAGGGCTGCAGGGGGATCTCTGCTCCTCCATGGACCTCCATGGGCTGCAGGTGAATCTCTGCTCCTCCATGGACCTCCATGGGCTGCAGGGGGATCTCTGCTCCTCCGTGGGCCTCCATGGGCTGCAGGGCCACAACCTGCTCCACCATGGTCATCACCACAGGCTGCAGGGGAATCTTGGTGAGGAGCCACATTACTCGTCCCCCTCCTTCTTCACTGACTTTGGTGTTCGCAGCCATTCCTCTCAAGAAATTCTTCACAACAGGCAGGCAGATGCCTCTCAGGATCTCTTTACATCATCCATCTCATCTCCTCTCCACTTCTTGCAGCCGGGCCAGGCCGAGTCGGGCCCAGTTGGCCGCCCAGTGGGAGGCCAGGGGGAAAAGGGCTGGGCTGCAAGGCCCACAAGGCTTGCACCCCCTCTCTGCCCCTGCTCAGCTTCTTCACATCATCTCTTCCTTTTTTTTTTTTTCTTTTCAGTTTTCCCCTTCTTAAATATGTTATCACAGAGGCATTATCATGGAACATTCTGCTATCAATTGGCTCAGCCTTGGCCAGCAGCGGGTCCGCCCTAGGCCCAGCTGAGTCCTCTGGACAAAGGGGAGCAACTTCTAGCAGCTTCGTATAGAAGCTGCCACCACAGCCCTCCCTTCACTTAACAAAACCAGAACAATATATTTGCTTATTTCTACTTCTTTATATTGTCTTTTTTAAAAATAATCAAATCTACTGAAAGATGTAGCATAGTGATCAATTCTGGAAATGTGAAATCGAAATACTAGGAAGGGAGCTGTGCTTAAAAAAAAAAAAAAAACAAACAAAAAAACCCCAAACCATACTACATTTGAAAAGGTGTAAACAAAAGTCAACCAATGTTTTCCCAGTTTTGGTTACATTAATCAAAATAATTATTTTGGATCCTTCTGTGCATTTAACTTTGTTGTAATAACTTGTTGTTTTCCACTACCAGTTGCAGGATCTCTGGAACAAAAGACAAGTACGCAGTGCTTGGTATATATGGACCATGTTACTTATTTGGCATGATAAATACCCTCATCACCATAATCGTTTTAAGAAAAAAAATAACAACCACCTGCAAATACTTGAAGGAGGAGACATTACATTGGATAACTACAGCACCTACAAAACTTCACAAGATGCAGGCCGTATAGACCCTCATTTTAAAGGAGGTAACTGCATCTGCAATTCATTTATTAACAATAAACAGATGTGACTGATGAGTACACTATGTCATTTATGTTGAATTGAAGTTGTCCTCAACTCCTGGTTAACCTTGCATCTGACATAGTCTGTAGCTTACCATCATCTCTGATAGCTTCCAGGCTAGCATGCTAAGTACGTGTCTTAGCTTCCACAAAGTGTCTGCTTGTAAAGAAAAATGTAGTAGGTGTCTAGCAGCATAGTGAAACGCATGCCACACTTGTGCATGGGACTATATTAGTTTCCTAAAGAACAACTAGTTGAGACAATGACCAGAGTCTTTTTATTCAGGATGTCTAAATGATGCTAGAATTCACAAATCCAAAACTCTAGCAACACAGCTAACCACTTATTTATCTAGTCAAGCATTTCACAAAAGAGGCAGTTCTGTCTTTGATGGATTTTAATAAATATTCACCTGTAACCCTTTTATTTTCCGGTTCTTTTGTGTTTTGTCTCCCAGTTTTCTCTGAATTTAATTAAAAAAAAAAAGCCCAAAACCCAAGAAAAACAACACAAAGCAAACAAAAAACCTCAGAAAAGAGATATAGAATTTAATTACTTCATGCCACGGACATATATGTATATCTTAAAAATATTATATTTGCCCCATAAAATTAGCAGGCTGAGCTCTGTGAACTGTAAATCCTGAAACAAAATTTCTGATGCTGTACCAGGGCAAAGTTATGTTAATACTGTATCTCTTTAGGGGCATAAAACATCTCCTCATTTACCAGAAAGGGTATTTCTGCAGGGTGCTTCACAGAAAAAAAAGACAAGCTACATTTCCTTGTGCCAACTGGAAAGCACAAAAATGAGGCTATTGAGACTGAATCAGTAATAAAGGGGCCAGATTCATTAGCTCGGTCATCACTGTGCTAACTGCATTTACTCAGCTTCAGGTCTCTTCAGTGCATGTCAAGGGAGATCTCCCACCCACCCATACCACCTTGACCATGCACAAACCTGAGCCGTGCCTTTTCCTTAAGAAACAAACCTTCAGCCAAAACACATCTGTAAAAAAAAAAAAGTCTTTTCTGATTTTGAAGATATCAAGAGATGAAGAAAACACTGTTTCCCTCAGTAGTTTGTGCCGCTGGTTAATCATCTCCTCCGTTGTGCCTAATTTCTAATTTGAATTTGTCTGGCTTCAGCTCCCAGTCATTAGTTCTTGATGTGCCTTTCCCCGCTAGATTAAAGAGCCCATTAATACCCAGTGTTCTTCCCCTGTGAAGGTACTGATATGCTGTACTGCAGTCACCTCTCAGTCTTCATTTTAATAGGCTAAACAGATTGAACTCTTTAAGTTTCTCTCTGTGAAGCATTTTCTCTGGACCTGAAATCATTTCCATGGCTCTTTTCTGCACCCAGATAATTTTTTTTAATAATCTCTGTATTTTTATCCATGCAGATGCCACAATTAGACTCTACTATGAGTCCTATGAATGCTGAATGCTGAAATAAAATATTTTCTTCACTCCTTCCCCCTTCTTCTCAGTTTATGCATCCCAGGATCACACAGGCTTTTATTCTATCAGTGCTTCTCTTAAAACCATCATTACACTTATCCTTTTCAAAGTCTTCCGTTTCCAGCATCCTGTGCTTCATTCTGTGACCGGAGTGCATATGTTGTGCCCATATATATATAACTGCATTTAGAGAACCAAACACAGCAAATCTAAATATCATGAGTGGCAGAGACCAGTTTACCAAGCAACCCAGATATCTTTGTATGGCTGCTTGGATATCGTTAATATTTATCTCTCTACCAGCTAATGGAAGGATAAATATTGTGTTATCTGCAAATTTTATCAGTAATGATTTTATATTTCCTTCCAGCTCCCTGTTTAAAATGTTGATGAGCACTAAACCTCTCTCTAAACTTCTAGTATTCACTGATGATTCTCTGTTGATAACAATTTTTTTCTCAGCTGTCACTCAACATTCTCTCAGGCTAGTAGAAAAAAACTCTGTGCTTTATTGATACTCAGAACTACTTCTTTTTAATCAAAATGGTGTGCTGAAATATGGAATACTATGACATATAGCATAATAGCAAAACTGCTTTTACCAAGCCACTTGAAAGCAACTCCATATATAAAACCAGGTTTGCTTTACGGAACCTATTTTCCATAAAACATTTAAAAAAAATTATTATTATTATTGGTTTTGGTTATATTCTCCTACATTAATTTTCTATTTGCTGAGTGTCTTGGAAATTTTCCATTGTCTTACCCAGAAATGACACAAATATATATTTTTTAAAAAAAATAATAGAACAACAGTGTTATCTTTCTAGAATTCTTTTTTTTTTTTTTCCACACACACAAAAAAAAAACCTATTTGAAATTCACATTAACGGGAAGATGGGCACTTAAGGCCCATGCTCAAGTTCTTGAAATGAGAATTTCAGCCCCCCTGATTCATAAATGTCTGTGCCTAGAAATAATATTTCTCTATCTTTATTAGTTACTACTGGACTGAAAAGTACTTCATTGACCTCATCTGCTACAAGTGCTTCATATTGCCTTTTTCAAATATGAAAGCTAACTTCACACAGAAAATGTCCCTTTTTGTGCTTCCTTATTATCATTTTGTCTATGGCCGTTTAGGAATGGAAATATTCCACTCTTAGGATCTCTTTTACCTCTACTACTCTTGAAAAATTATCTATTTTATTTTCTGAGACCTGCAAGCAACATAATTTTTCCTTGAGGTCTTTATGAATTTTCTTGACATTTTACCTTCTGTTCCAGACAAATCAGAATGCTGATAATTGGGGTATTCGGTTAACATATTGTCAATGTCAACTGTACCTGGTTGACATGAACTTCAGTTTTCTACAACCACTGGGAATGTCTCCAAGACTGAGCCATTCTAGACATACCACTTTCAAGCTTTTCAATTTGCTAATGTATCACTTTGAATAAATATTGTAAGATGGAAAAGAGTGGAGATTTTGACTGTGACACTTCTATAGTGCAAAACATGTTCTAAAATTTAAAAAAATGGCATAGATATTTTATGGTTAGCAATATTCTTTTTATTTCTACTTTTGATCAACCTTTCATCTGGCATTTTTTTCCTGCTTAAGACAAAAGATTCAGGGAATTAACATTTACTGATGGGGTGCGGTGTGCTTGGATTACTGGAAACAGGCGTTTGTAAGGCTATCTGGAAACCTGTAACTGACCTACTCATGGCATTTTGCAGAAATTAGCCTCAGTTTCTATCCCAGATGCTAAGTAATTTTGATTAAATAAGAAACATCTCCAGATCCCTACATGATCCTCACTCCTTATCACACCTGCTTCCTTTGAGGCTCATATATGAATAATAAAAAAAAGAAATATTGGCATTAGCTGGCAGCTTAAAAGCAGAAACAACTCTGAACATAGCATGAACATTGTATTGATAAACATGTTGAAGATATGGCCACTTGCATAAGAACTTGAACCCTCTTATTATTGCAATATTCCTAAAATTAGTGTGGCAAACCAAAGCCTGTCTTGTGTTACTAGTTCTTGGGCCTTGGCATTTAAGGTGTTTGGAATGTCTTTATTATGCTGTGGTAATTTCTCACACTTCTTTCTTTGTTTCAGTGAAACATTCATCTTTTCGACAGAGATGAGAGAAAGTAAAATATGAAAGAACTGAAATCCTATCCTATCCCTAATACTCAATCCAACCCTACCCCTAATACTCAATTCAATCCTATCCCTAATACTCAAAACGTGCACAAAACCACATAAGTAGTAATTTGAACAGGCATTAATTATAATACTTGGAAGTGTTTGCATGGCCTATTTCTTCTTTCCTTATGTGCGTACATGTGCATATTTATAAGTATCCGTATGTATCCATATATATACACACAACAATATCTACATACATATAAATAAGCACAGATTAAATGTGTGTCAATCTGACATCTCTTTCTTTCTCTCCCTCTTTCTGCCTGCACTACTGGGAAATTTTAACTTTTCTTGATTAAAATTACTTCTATTTATTTATTGCTTAAATGTATATTCAGATAGGAGAAGATAAACATCTATTTTTCTGAATGAACTTGCACCGTTTATGTTTCTCAGATTGCTCAGGGAAGACTATAAAACCCGGATGTCTTCCAAACTGCCCTGGTCCATATGAAAGGTCATCTGAGGGACTGCAAGAATGTGGTCCCCACTGGCAAAGTAACAAGTGAAAGGACTTGAAATAGTTGATGAGAGAACAAGTACAGGAGGTATCTGCCATTTTACCTTACAGAGTCTCTCTCGATATATTTCCTCTTTACATTCTTAACCTTAACATGGCTTGAACTTTTGTGGAAAAACCTGTGCAAAGTGGGATCTTGCAGTACAGATAATGTTATAAATGGGATGCCTCTCAGGAACATAAATCTGTGCTGATGCATCCTGATGCAGAATTGGTGTTGATGCTAACATGTCGTTTTCCCAAATGCTTCAGAGTCCTTTGGGCTTGCCATGGAGGTAAGGATTTATCTTCTAATCTCAAACCACTTTTCTCTGTCTGGATTAGCCATGAGCAGGAAAGTCATTAACATTTATGAACTGGGGATTAATAACACTCCAGAGCGTATTATGTGGTCTGTTTATCCCCTGCCCAGCCCCTTAACCTGTGTCTGAGATACATAGAAAAAAAAAATTGGTAGCACAAGTCCCTACTCACTTGGAAACTTAGCTGAATCACAAAATAGCTGAGGTTGGAAGGGATCTCTAGAAAGTGCCCAGTCTAACCCCTCTGATCAAATATGACTCTCCTATAGCAAGTTTCTTAGAAACATGTCCAGAGGGATTTTGAGTATATCCATGGATGGAGTCTATGCAACCTGTCTGGGCAACCCATTACAGTGTTTGACCACCCTCAAAGTTAAAAAGTTTCTTCTTATGTTTCAATAGCATTTCCTGTATTTCTATTTGTGCCTGTTGCCTATCATGAGCAAACTTGCTGACAGTGCATTGTCCCACCAGCCAAGTACATCTTTCTTGGCCAGACTTTCCCACTACTCCTGGGGATTCCTCAAGAGCCTTGGGATTCCATAAGGGCCTTGGGATTCCTGATGTTAAATCTCACCAGTAAAGACCAAGGCAAACAAAGCATTGAGTACCTCAGCTTTTACCATGTTGTAAGTCCCGTGCTCCATTCATAAGCAGGCCTAATCTTCTATAAGTTTTCCTTTTGTTCATGAAAAAAAGCCTCCTTGCTGCCCTTCATGTCTCTTGCCAAAATCAATTCCAGGTAAGCTTTCCTACCATTATCACTGCACTCTCAGCCTCTATATTCACTCCAGGTCATCTGATCCTGCATCAACCTCTTGTACACTTGCTTTTCATATTTGATTTTTGTCAGAAGGTTCTTGTCCATCCATGCAGGCCTTCTGACACCTTTGCTTGATTTCCTGCTAATTGCCATTGGACTATTCTAGTGCTTGGAAGAGGTGTTTTCCAAAAATCCACCAACTCTCCTGATCTATATTCTCTCCAGTGCCGTATCCCTTGGGATTCTTCTAAGTAAGTCCCTGAACATGTCAAATTCTGCTGACCTGAAGTCCAGGCTTGTGATCCTGCTTATTGCTTTGTTACCTTCTCTCACAGTCCTGAACTCCACCTTCTTATAGTCACTACAGTCAGCCTGTCCCAGCCTTCACTTGTTTAACCATAGTACTATTCCTCAGCTAGTATCTACCATTTCCTAAATGAAGAGTCAGTCTTAGAAACAATAAATGACAAGTACTGAGCTTTCTATTTTATATTAATGCTGGACCTCTTCTGAGATAATATAGCAGAAATTATTTTGAGCCTGATCCAAAGGACATGGAGGTCAACAAGAAGATTTTCAGACTTTATGCTCTATGAATTACATTTGACGACCATTTTTTCAACACAAAAAAAATAGAGGGCATCAAATTTAATCAGCAAAAGGCAAACACAAATCTAACAAATTAAGGGTATTCTTCTGATTGTAAAGACTAAAAGCTTGATGAGTTGTTGAAAATTTAGAGATTAAATATCTGCATAGGTTCATAAAAAGCCCTTTATGAAAGAAAAAGTCATCAAGGCTAACATACAAAAATGCCATCCCTTATCTTAGAAATCTCTGCACTGCTAATTGCTGTTAGCATTTGAGACCAAAAGAGCATTCTGACAAAATGCCACTACGTGTTTACTTTGCCTGGGCATCCACCAATTGTCAGTATTAGAGAGAGGATGCTTAGTTTGGTGAATTCCAATGTCCAATATTGTCACACAGAGTCCTGATGCAAGCTTCTAAGGTGTTTGAGGCAAAATATCTGAAATGACTGGAAGATTTGCCATTATTTTTGATAGAGTTGGGATTCAGCTTTCAGTCATTCAGTCATTCATTCATCATTTCAGTCATTTTAGGAAATTTCTCATACTTTGATGTTACAAACCAAAGACCTGTGGATCAATCCATTATGGCACTGTGGGCCTAATTTGCAAAACCATTTCATACTTATTAAGAGGATCTGCTTTACTAAGAATAATGAAATTTGGGGTGCTTTTTGGACACCTCTCCCATCGTTAAAATCTGAACTTCTCAACAGAACGGAAAGGTAAAAGGTTACCTCTTATAACAAATATGATGCAAGAAGTTTAATCTCGGCACTTATGTAGGTCTAATGTTTTGTTGGTTTTCCTGTTAGTGTTGCTTTTATACAAATAAGTTTGTATGTCCAGATGAATTTCTGGTCTTACAGCTAATCTTACAGCTAATAATTTTGTTGTATTATTGGAAAGGTTCTTGGAATTATTAGTAGCCAGTACACAACTTGTAATTACAGTGATGTAAATCACAACCAGATTGAGGAAGAGACAGAGGAGAGAGAAAGGACAGAAGAGAGAAGAAAAGAAAGAAATAACAATGACAACCAAAGCAATGGACCATATCTTCCACTGTTGCAAATTATACTATGCTTTTAGTAACAAATATAGACTAGTTTCTCATCCTGTTTGCTATTGTGTGAATCCAAAATCCATTACAAAGCACTTTTGTATTATTACAAAATCCTGATTCTGAGCTGCTGTCAAAATCACGATCATGTGGGAGGAGTGAATGATACACACTTTTTTGTACACAAGGACACTTTCTTGTTCTGACTGCTCTGTTCACTGAGGATAGGAAAGATATTTTCATTAGTATTTAATATGCCCTAAATGGTAAAATTAAATTTATCTCCATGGATCACAGAGATAGTCTAGATATTTTCTTAAAACAATACATGCCTAACAGTAGATGACACGAATCCCACTTCATGTGTCTGCAAAATTGTCCACTCATGTTTTGACCAATTTACTTTTAAAAGTAGAGCCTGGCTGCAAATGTATTTTCTATTTCACAGGCAATTGAATTATTTTCATGGTTTTCACTTTTTTTAACTAGATAGTAATAATAAAATAAATGTGAAATTTACTCAGGAATGAGAGTCTGAAATAAAATAATAATGATTTATATTTGAAACTTGCTTTTTCAAAGAAAGTTAAATGATTCATTTCAATGCTCATGTTTGATTTTATACAATATAAGCAGCTTTAAAATGATACAAAAAAAGGTTGTGCTGAAATGGAAACATCTGAACATTCTGTTCCATTACAAGCTCATCAGAACAATCTTCTCAGATTTCTTCATAATGAAATTTTATTAGAATTGATAGATTTTCAGACAAGCATGCAGTTTTGACAAGCGTTTTCTGAAAGAAAAAAAAAAGGTTGGTAGAGGACATCCTGCTAGCTTTATTTTAAAACCTCTGTATTATATTGAAAGAGACAAAAAAAACAAACCAAACGACACACACAAAAAAAAACCCCTAATCCTACCAAAAAAAAATAGCTAATCTGTTCACCTGGGTTCTCTTAAAGACTTATATACTGTGATTCTTCCACAGAAAGATTTAATTACTTTGGACCTAACGAATATTTTTTTTTTTTCATACAGGTATTTTTAACTTACTGAGTTTTATTTTCAATAAGGATAGTCTAATATAGGTGTTTGTATTTTCCCACTCACATGCTATGATATAGAGATTTTAAATTATTTGCAAAAATGAAACTTGAGTTTGATACAGAATCCAGATTGAGATATTGCCACACTAGACACTATTAGGCACCCCTCCCTCTCTTTTTTAAAACTAAAATAAGAGCAAATTCATATTTTGTGGATAAATATTACAGCTCAGCCATGTGCAGTATAAAGGGAGTGATTCTTCTATCATATAGAAGAATCAAAGCAACACTTTTGAGGAAAAAAAAAATTAAATGGAACATCCCACTTTTCTTCTCCTGCATAAATAATGCAACCCAAGGACAATTAGCATTTGGAGAGTGGTTTCTTGTCATATCAAGCACCACTTCAGAAGCCAAATGATATAAAATCTCTATTACAATGGAAAACAGTGGGACAAAGAAAGATATTTCTCTTCACTAGGAAAAAATCCTTTATTTAAAGGACAGCTACAAAAGAGACAATGATCTTTGCTCCTGGACACCTACTAGCCATTAATGGGAAAGTTCCTCTGAAAACATACACATGCACTTACAACTTGAGCTCTAATGAGAGCTTTGCTGTTTGATGACGACACATCTGGCATGCTTTCAGAACTCTGCAGTCCCAATTATAAAGCTGTCCAGCAGGAAAATCCATTACAAATCTGAGCTGACAGACCTTCTAAATGAGGTTGAAGAAAAAAAAAAAAAAAAAAAAAAA
>WHYT01016842.1:474855-522702 GCA_009806455.1 Tetrax tetrax | reverse complement strand
AGGTTTAGATTAGATATTAGAAAAAAATTTTTCACAATGAGAGTTGTAGACCACTGGAACAGGTTGCCCAGAGAGGTGGTGGATGCCCCATCCCTGGAAACGTTCAAGGCCAGGCTGGATGGGGCTCTGAGCAACCTGATCTAGTCAGGGAGGTCCCTGCTTCGTGCAGGGGGGTTGGACTAGATGACCTTTGAAGGTCCCTTCCAACTCTAACCATTCTATGATTCTATGATTCTAAAAAAAAAGACAAACAAACTAGGATAGGCCTGTATGGACAATACTTTACTTTGTATTTGCTAGCATGAGGAATGCCCAGGATTGGAAGAGAGTAGTATATACATGTTTAATAGCAGCCAATTCAGATACCAACAGTATAAACATGCAATAGGGCTTAGAGCACACTACAGAATTATCTGAGCAGCAGAATGACTGGCGGACAATTTGGTCAGTCTGGTCTATGCTACAGGACCAAGTGGTGACTGGCTCTCTCCAGTATATGAAAGCAGTTTCAGATATGTAGGAATGGTTTTAGGTCAACAGCTTCTTCGTTGTTCTTGATGCTTGGGAATTATAAACAGCAATTTCCTTGGTGGGTTGGCCGCATCAGTTCTGTCTAGAAAAGTATGACATAGGCATTGATATAAGCTCTATGCAAACTTCCTAGGTAGAAGTGGCCTTTGTACGTAGGTGGAGTTGATAAGTCAAAGTGTAAGACTAATGCAGGAGCTTACTCATATTGCCCAGCTGGATCAGCTAAGCAGCTGCTGGTTTATATACAGCCTGTTTGCAAAAGAGATGCTCTTACTTGCCTTGAAGTTTGTCAGAGATCAATCTCTCTGTAAGATCAGTTTATACCATTTGCAACTCCCTTTCAGGAGTTTGGGTGATACACTAGAACTTGTGTAGCCCATTTCTCTCTCACTGTCAGAAAGCAATCTTGGATTAATTTACTTTTCTTCACTAAAAAAAATTAAAATTATAATATTTTTCCAGATAGTTTAACTTACTAGCTATTTGCCTGGAAGCACAGAAATTGTTGATCTTATCAAAGGATATGCTGAAACTTACTAGGCAGGTAGCCCAGATGATTTTTTCAGTTCACTGTTAGAGGAGTTGGAAGATGACAGTGTCTTTACCTTCTCTAAAGGAAACAAAAGGCTTGCACATTAAGGATACAACACCTGCTGTATTCATCACCATGTAATCTGTGCCACAAATTACCTTCTCTGATGAAGAAACTGAAATTAGATCTTTCTTATTTATACACATAAAAAAAAAACCCAACAGTGTTGAAAATAACCGAGGTCTACAATACAAGGGACATCCTTCATCTAAGACAACAGTGAGAAAAAAATCCTGACCTTCCCAAAAAAAGGCTACTGTACTGATCTTACTATGGAATAAGTGAAATTATTAATTGCAGTCACCAATTTGCCAGATAAGACTGAGTTGCATAAAATGAATTGAAATAGGCTGGACGTATGCACTGGAGAATTGTCTTGCTATTGGAAAATCAGTTTAAGGCTTGCAGAGCTGAGATACCAGCCATTAATTTATCAGTGCTGGACCCTGCCAGAGGCAAGATCGTGAGAGATGTATGCACTCCCACCAGTCCCTGCTGTACTTGACCTTTCAGGAATTGTAGTGTTTGGGGTAAAGCCTTCCTGACCTAAACTGGGTATCAGAGAATCAAAGTCAGATTAAATTAGTTTAATTTCCTAGCTTATGATAGGTATTTGACATCTGAAAATTGAGATAGTTAAACCACACCAGTCTTTAATGTACCTCTGTTATAATTTTGGACAAATGAACACTAAATACTCCCGTTTCAAAGCATTTGATAGAGCTCACATATTCTAGATATCTCTTTTTATCTGATCTGCTTGCTTGGTAGCGTCACTGATCATTCTTGTAATTATTCTGCTTTATTTCTGTTTAAGAAGGACAATGAATTAAAAATTAAAGAGAGAAGGAAAATCCTCTGGAAAAACCCTTTATTCAATGTTATGAGTCCTTACATACAACTGCTGAAAACAGTTACAGCTATCATAGCACAGAAGTATCATTTGAGAAGACAAATCTGTGTTTTGCTTGTTTATAAATCATATGTCCCTTTGATTTCCAAATATTTTCAAAGGAACAAACCAGAATGAAGTACATAAATGAAGAAATTTGAAAATGAAAATCAATGTGCTTTTATTGAAAAAATAATCAAAACCAAATTCATTTTTCTTAATTTTTTTTTGTTCTCCTTTTGTCTGGCACTCAATCTTGCATGTATTTATAAAAATAAAATTAATTCTAGAAACTTATTGTTTCATTCATTCTGTATCTATAAAATGTCTATCATGTATAACAAGTATATCATGTAAATAATCTCTGTCATCTGTATAGTCTACATCTAAATCTCATTCTGGATAAATGGTTAACACACTGCTATCAGTCTGTTGCTAAAAATCAGAACTTTGTTTCTGTTTCTGCTTCTGTTAGCCTCTCAAATTGCCAAATGTGCTACTTTTTTTTTTTCTGCTGTGGTAAAGAGAAGCTCTTAGCAGCCTTCGCTCCAAACAGCTTAGCCACAGGCACTAAAATAAACATAAGTTCTGCTGATCCCAATGAAGACATATCCTTAATAGAGAGATATTGCAATTTGCCACAAATCTTTACATAATTTTCTTTTACCCTCTGTGATGCAGATAAAATTCTTGGTCTTGTCAGGCTGGTCTTGTCCATCTGGTCGTACATTAGATATGAGATTTTTTTTTAAATGCAAAAGAAACACTTACTCTCTTATAAATCATTCTGTGAAGTTTCAGCCCAGATCCCATATTAAAAACTATGTGTATTTTCTGCTTATCACCAACCAACATCAAGCTTCAGCAGCACGGGGTGCCTTGAAAAGCACTTCAGAGGTCAAAGGAGTACTGATCTCCACATGCTAGGTAGCATGTCTCAGTTTGCACCAAAACCAAGTTTAAAGTACAGCAGTGTTTCAAATGGGCCAAATGCTTCGAGCACCACAAGTGACAGCATTATGCTTTTAGTATTTTTAAGATTGCTGCACTTCAGAATTTTATGACATTCATAAATTAGTCTTTATGATCACTTAATGACCCACAGTTGCTGTTTAATGGGACAAGAAGTATTGTATAAAAGAATTTGTGCTTAGTTAAGTCTACATACCCTCAAAACACATCATTCCAGTTGATTTCAGACACTTGGTGACTCCTCAATAAACCAGCAGCCATGTCTCAGATTAATAAGGGAGCATGCTCTGCACAAGATACTTATAATGAAATGTCAAAAACCATTAGATTCACTCAGAAACACGTATATGAAACAGGTTTTACTTCCTACTTAAAATAACTGTTGCCTTTTTGAATTAACATTTCCTTCCTAATGTGGTTATACCGATCACTGCATTACAAAATAGAGATAACCAAAGAGTACTGGAATCTATCTGAGTACACACAGAAATTTAGTAAAAGATCTCAGGCTGTGGAAGGAAGAGTGTACAGCTCCAAAATGAGACTAAATTAGTCTGGATTTACTGTTGCAGCTGGATGGCCTCTGCTGCCCAGGTTTATTTGCTTCTCGCTAGTTAAGACATGACCATATGTTGTTGACAGCAGAAAAGACAACCCTAAATGCATCTCAGTAGTAGAATGAATTTCATGATTAAACAGGAAGGCTAAGTGGCCACTTGTATCTATGTAGAAGCCTGAAAGCACACTTTCTTATTTTAAACCGTATCCCAGGAATGAAAGAACGTGTCTCTCAGACTATAAATTGACTGAACTCTGTGATGCAATAAGGTTTAATCAGCACTTACGGTATACAATTTAGCCTGAAAATATTGGGGTTGTTAAAATTACTTTCACTATACTTAAGTCTCACTACCTCAGATGAACTGAAATTAGACTCAGATAGTCCAGAAAGCAATAACTTTACTATGAATTGTACTGAAAAAAGGAAATTAAAATTAAATTCTAAGCCTTTTTTTCTCTGTTATAAACTCTCCTATGAATATCGTTCTAGAGCTCAAAATTGGTCTTTAGATATTTTGAAACCTTGACACTTTTTGTGATAATTCATGAACATGAGGAATTGAAGTGGACTAGAACTTTAATGGTACAAAAAGTCTTGAACTTCCTGTCTTCTAAGAAAATGCGAGAGTAATCCCATCGACATGCAATTAATCTTGCACTGATTAAAAAAATCAGGATGTGATCACTTCACTGAATTTCATGAGAGGAATGTAACTAGGAAACTTACTACAGTAACAAAGAAGTACATTTATACATCTTCCGGTTCTCACAGAAGTCTTCTAAATTACCCGACAAATGGAGTGGGTGATTTTTTAAGTAATGTTTTGCATGAATCAAGCAAAAAGCTATGAACCCATAAGGAAAGCGTGGGATGTCAAGAAAAGTGGAGAAGTAGCTAAAAAAGATTTCAGAACAATTGTTAATATTAATTTTTGTACACATTTTAGATATCAGGGTTTAATATTATTAGCTGGAATACAAAAATAATATCTTCGTAATGTCATATTTTTTTTTGTGGACCTGAGAACATTTGTACATATTTTTTGCATTGTTTGTATTTTGCCTAATTTATTGGTACTTTTTAATAGGTAAATTAACTTTAGAAAATGGTGCTTTTTATATTCTTACCACAAATACTGTCTGCCATTTTTATAAGCCTATTGTTTCAAGTCCAAAACAAATAAAACAAGGAAAATTTAGATTTAAATTAAAGTTTACTTCATGACACACAAGAATGTTCAAAGATATCTTCATTTTCTAAATATGAACAAAAAAGAGCAATGAAAATTAGGACTTCCACTAAAGTTAATGTTATTGCAATATGCAGTCATGATACCTAGATATTTAATACTTATTATAGTATGGAGTGAGAGCACCATCTAACCGGTTTGCTATACCTGTTACATTATAATAGATTTAGTTCATTAATTTTTAAGGAGATGCCAGACCAGTATCATCACGCACTTAAACTTCTGTACTGCTCAGGAACTTCACCTGAAGACTTCTACAAAAATCTATAGGATTGAGGGGATTTTGTTTTTAATTTTCTTTTGTGTTTTTTGGAGGAGCTATAACATTTTTCAAAATGATAAATGTTTTAATGTATAGAGTGGTGGAAATGAGTAAAATAATTCATCCTTATACACTCTAAAAACTTGTATAAACAAACACTGATATATATCGCTATATTTTTAAAATCTTCTCCCTGTAGATTTGTTAGGGCTCGTCTGCTGGATCCAAGCATTCACTGTCCTCCAGAAAATTCTCTTATGCAGGTGCATATAAACTCTTAAGTTTTTCTTTGATTTGTTGAACAGATTGACTTAAAAATTTCTCCTGTCTCTCTCCAGGCAATCTTCTGAGCATTTTGGCAATATTCAGAATTCTTATGAATCCACAGATATTCATAATCACATTTCTTTAAATGTTGACATTGGAAAGAACATGGATTTCTAATAATGATGTCATGAATGATAGATACAAGGATAAATATAACTTTCCAAGGATTATATTCTTCCTTTTAATTATGGAACCTCAATCGAACTTTATATTCAGTTATTCATCTCTCATGACTCCTATATAGTTTTTGACTTGTTCCATTCGAGGATTCAGTTTACTATCTTGTACATACAAGATATATATTTCCCACTCTTAGGTATACTGCCTTACATTTTGCAGTTTCACATTGAATTTATGTGATTACTAATACTTATTATATATTTATGGGTATTTTACCTGTCTTTGGTGTTCCATCAAGCCACATAATCTGCAATCTTACTTATGTCTTCTTTCAATTTATTTTGCAGGTGTTTTAGAGAATTTAGGGCATAAATTTATTTGAAATCCTCTTAGATATTCTGCAGTGGGTGACTGTTTCTCCATGTTTGATAAATGTCCTTAATATTTACTGCATCCATTTTGTGTGGATTGTATTAGAGTATGATGTAGTGCTAAGTCAGGTGTATAAGAAATGTCTATTTGTTTTATTTTTGCCAGTCTTGTTTATATTATTAAGCTTTACAAGAATTTATCGATCTGAAATTATCTTGATTTACGTTAAAATGTACCACTTGCCTCCCACATAAATTTTTTCCACTGCTTTATCTATGATCAGTGTAACTCTAATGGGATTCTGCAGAAGAGGAATGTGGAAAAGGTATGGTTCAAAGTTCTCAACATGTAGTAGGTCTGACTTCTTCCATGGCCAACACACTCTGAGGTCCTGCATTTACTGATTACATTATACAGAGAAGAAAGGCTGGTGAAATAGCTTGGAACTGAATTGAATTTTTTGTTGTAAAACAGTTTGTCATCAGTGACACTGACATTGATTGAAAATAAAATAAGCATGAATATTATAAATTGCTAAAATTACAAAAAGCTATGCCTTCTTTGAAAAAAAAATGATCTTTTTCCTAGTAAATCATTATACATAATTGTGACATATACAGAAATCAGTGACATATTTTAAGGTTGAAAGCCCCTACTATGTTAACTTTTTATACTGAATAAATTAACTAAAGATCAGCAGTTGAAACCAATGAGTTGAAACCAGTGATTTGGGTTTGCAATAGAGTGTATGCATGCATTGTAGAGCCATTGAATCTCTATTTAATTATAAAGAGTGACATAGACTCATTCATATCCCTTGGTAAAGTGCTCCAGTGCTTAATTTTCCTCATTATTCAGGAATTTATGTCTTGGCTTCCATGGTAGTTGTTATGCAAACCCAGGGGGTACATGTATTTGCATGTACACTGTTCTCCGGGTCCTTCCTCATCTTTCCTGCCAGGAGTACCAAAATGGCCTGGGGCAATTCAGTGCAGCTATGAGTCAGCCATATATCTTTTACACAAGTGGATGCTGAAGATAAAAAATTATGGGTCTGTACTTTATTAGGCGTAAGTATACATGTGCTGAGGAGCAAGGTTACTATGAAGGTGGTGGAACACAGGGACAGGTTGCCCAGAGAGGTAGCGGCTGCCCCATCCCTGGAAACATTCAAGGCCAGGTTGGATGGGGCTTTGTGCAACCTGATCTAGTGGAAGATGTCTTTCAGGGAGGTTGGACTGGATGACCTTTAAAGGTCCCTTCCCACCCAAACTGTTCTATGATTCTAAAGTTGTGTTAGATCCCAGGCAGAGCTCTATCTAACCAATTCTCCACAATGCCATCTTCTATAGTGATTACTGAAAAATGTGACACTTTTCTCCATGATTGTTTCTTAGTGCTTAAGTAATTTTTTTCTTCTCACCAACTTTTAGAATATGTGCAAGGGGAGAAGGTACATATAGCTTAATATTTATGGCATGAGTATCTAGAAAAATTCTTAGCCAGAATAGTGGAGATAAGTAAACACAGATAGCTGTATTATACAATGTATCAATGCACAAATGTGTAAAAAGCCAGAATGATGGCAGCTTCTCTTTGTGTTCATAAATGTTAGTAATGCCATCATTATACAATTCACTAATCTTTCTGGAAGTCTTGTCTTATTTAATAAATACTTTGATATTTGGTCTCAGCATCTTATGACAGTGAGTTGCATATTTGTTAATTGTTATTGAGAGTATCTGTTTGAGGATTTGTACAAGAATATAGAATCATATTTAGATTTTAAGCATCACTCACTTCCTCAGAAGCCAAAAATTAAGTAGAATATTCTCTGTTCCCTTCCTATAGTTTCATACGACACACACTGCTTATTATCTGAAATTTAGATTAAGATTTAAGAAGAGACGGGAAATAACTTTAAAGATACTTGACTTACAGTAAAAGTTTATTACATCTTTGTAATTGTCTTTGTCTAATTTGTTTACGTGAATTTCCAGTTAAGCAGATAAGAACTTCCAAAATCTTTATCTCGGATTATGATTCCTCCACATTCTCTTTAAAATAATTTTAGCAATATTCTTTTAGAAAAACTTGAGAGTTTAAACACCCTCAGTATCCACAAATTAAGTGATGTTGATTTTTGCCATTTTTTTTTTTAAATTCCTTAAAATAAATTAAGAAATATTTGGAAAAGAAAAGTTGTGGGTTTGGTTTTTTTTTAAGATTAAAAAAAAAAAAACTTATTCCTGTATAAAAGTAATTTTTATTTGAGGCCTTTCAGCAGAATCTTCACTGTGTAATATGGAACACTGTGTTTCATAGTGGATAAGGAAACATCCTTCATTGTAAATATAGAACTAAAGCTTACAGAAAAATAAAATTAGATTAAAAACTGAGAGGAATAAAACATCTCTGTAATTTTTGTTGGTTCTTTCTTAATTTATGAAATATCTAGTCTCCCTTGAAAGGATCACTTAGACACGAGGACAGACACAAAACTTCCACTGTATTAAACAAGTGAAAAAGCAATCTCAGTGAAACAGAGATACAAATACTCTTAATATATACTTGCAGGGGGAGTATTTTCATTTTTATTTTGACAGATTTGCTTCTTCTAATCCAAATATGTAGGTCAATCTTGATGCATAAAATATGTGAATCATTGCTTTTGTTCTTTAAATTATGCATATTAACCTTATATTGTCTCAATTTAATTAGCATTTACATTAGCTTGTTTTCTATGTATGTTTTTGCACATATTTACAGGACATATGGAATTTAGAATATTTGGCTGGTTTTGCATCCTTTTTAAGATAGCCTCTGGTTTGATGTGTGCTCTGACCTAGGCCCAGAAAAAAATTCTCCAAGGATCATTTGCATCTCCACTAAATATTCCTTTAACAAGAAAAAGAAAAAGAAACAAAGAAAAAATATTTTCCAGAGCAAAAGAGAATCCTGTCTTGATTACACAAAGGTTTCTTGTACCTTTAGTTTAATGCATCTGAAGCTAGCCTATGTTAGATCAATGATTGGATAGACACTGACTCTAATCTGGAACACGAATTTTAGTGTCAATGAGTATTTCCACTCCAATAGCCAAATGGATCTTATGATGCAAAGGATTTCTGCAGTTGCTTATTGTGGAGAAAGACAGAGTTTCTAAATGGGAAAGTTTTAAGCTTTTTTTTTTTTTTTAAGTAGAAATAACATTTTCCAAAGAGATAGACTTGTAGAATGTGCCACTGGGAAATCAGGGGATGTTAGTCTCTTTGAAAGTGTGTGAAACCCCTGGTAAACTTATGTCATGGTAGACTGTGTTTTATCTTTGGCTTTCAAGAGCTTGCTAACGTCTTTTGCCTTTTTTTTTTTCCTTTTTTTTTTTTTTTTCCCTAAAATCAACAATTTTATAAAGAAGTGAGAAGTGCATAAGCCAGCCATTATTTTCTCCTCTCCACTGCCAATGGAGAGTGAGATAACTGAGAAAGACAGGGAGGAAAAGGCAGGGAAGACTCTATAATCTGAAGAATCCTTGCACAGTCCTGTAGGGTGGGAGCTGGCAAAAGAAAGAACTTTCTGCACCGGCTTTATTGCTAATTTATAACATGTCTCTCCATGCATAGAGGACAGTGTGAAGATAGGTCTTTCAGGCATGTTGTCTTCTGTACATCTCCAGAGGCACGCACCAGGAAGCACCCTGTATTTAAGGCTTTCTGTTAGATTCCAGAAGCTTCCTAGAATATGGGAAGTTGTGTTTGGGGACCCAGGAATGTTCCTCCACAAATTTGAGTTTGCTAAGATAGACATAGTCTGAGAGTTTGAGAAATGCTGCTATAGCTGATCTTGTAAACATAGTTCTGTTTAACCGGTCCTAAGTAGATTTAATGTGGCATTTAGCAATTAACAGCAATCTTACTTAATAAGAAAATGGTTAACCAATGCATGGAACAATTATCCCATGCAATTTCTTTTTAGTAAAAACCAGAAATTTTTCGGGTTGTCTGAACTTTGGGGGATGTTGGCTTGCAGTTTCATCTGGGCTTTTGTTTCTTTTTAGGTTAGGATTTTAGAAAACTGAACAGATCTCAGCTGCTTACTGTGATTCTTCCTGCTGAAGCAAAAATTTCACGCTGATACTAGCTTCCTTGGAGAACTAGCTATGATTCTAACTTCCTTTTTTTTTGTCCAGTTCTTTAGGTGTGTGACAATATACGTTCAGGTACGATGACAAAAGTGGGCATCAGGATCATTTATGATTAGTCCTAAAATGAAATCTAACTTTCAGGTAGAAAACTTCTTCTAAGGAAGAAATTTTTATGATGAAGGTGGTGAGATAGTGAAATGGGTTGCCCAGAAAAGTTGTGGACATCCCATCCCTGTAAGTGTTGAAGGCCAAGTTGAACAGAGCTTTGAGCAACCTCCTCTGGTGAAAGATGGCCCCGCACACAGCAAGAGAGTGGGAACTAGATGATCTTTGAAGGTCCCTTCCAACTCAAACCATTCTAAGATTCTATGATAACCTCTATGTTCCAGAGCACCCACCCTGGCATCTCTTAATTATTGATTTATTCATGTGTATGTAAATGAAAAAGACTGAGGCATGAGTTGGCAAATAAGACAACACTAACACAGCTGTTTGTGTAAGACTCATGATTTCAGTGCTGGTCCAGGTTTCTGGTTCTGAATGCAGAATTTTGGCAAGTCAGCTGGCACTGCAGCCCTTTGCTGGTGTACAGTTTATTGCTCCTTGACTTTTATAAGACTGGGAAAAAATTAATGGTCTGAACAATTTAGAGCTGCAGTCAGCTCTTCAAGGCTGCAAAAATTTACTGAGACACAGACAGACTCTTAGCAAAGCGCAGGCACTTCACAGGGAAAAACAACGCTGAGATGACTGCCTGAATTAGTGGAAGGGACTTCTGGAGGCCTTTCATCTCATTACTGTTCAATGAATAGCTAGCCATAATCTAGACATTAATGAGAGAGGCAACTGGAACTGCAAAGAAATAACATAATTAGGCCGTGAATTTAATCATTCACCAAATTACAAGGAGATGCTGTCCTCTTTTATTTTAAATAAAGCTAATTAGGTTTCTTTTCTAATTAGTTTTTTTTTTAATACATTCTAAGATTTACTGTGTGGAAATACATCTTAGAAAATTCCCTCTCTGTCTCTCACATGTTCTTCCAGGTGTCCAATAGAATCAACAGTAACCCTGTGCTGTAATAAAATTTCTTAAAACCCATTCCTTCCCTTCATGACAGATTTCTCTGGACTTGTTTAAAGTGCAATGTGATGAAATTGCTAAACATGAAGTGCTACCTTTGAAAAACACAGCACCTTAGACTGTGGGTCAAAATTTAATCTGTTAACATTTAGTAATGTTAATTGGCAATTAAATTTCTGATTGATTTGATAATGGTTACTTGGTTTATCAGTGTCGATGTCTAGTTATAATTGTGTGCTCAAAATGTTTGTCTGAAAAGATTTTAATGATGCCTGTCCTCACAAAATAGTGTTATTCTACTTTGCTAATGCACAATTTACCACACTTTGATAATAAGATAATAAAATATTTCTCTTCACAATAAGCATGCAGAAACTAACCACAAAATCTTTATTATCAGAAATGTGCAAATAAAAATCATCAATCCTTCTTCCTTTTGATGTATTACATTTCCCATCTTCTTGTGTGGCAGTAACTACTTTTATACGTGCAAACAAACGGTATTTAGTCATCAATGTCTTTGTCACTAGAAACATCAGCTTATGTCAAAGACCCTTATACAGAAGCCAGTATATGTTGTATGAGATGGGCAGATCTCTTGAAGCCAGGCTTATCCAGAGGGACAGACTGATGGACTGCAGCAACCACGGTGCAGAAAACCTTTAGACTTGAGAACATGAATGGATGGCAACCAACCTTCCTTCCTAACTAATGAAACCAAAAAAAGCTGAAAGAAAGAACAGTCAGAAAAGTTTAAAGTAAAAATAACTAAATAGCTGAAAAGGCTTACAAGAGAAAAGTGTTTTAACAATAAGACACGTTATTATCTTAAAAAAAAACCTTTCTACTCAAACATTGCTCTTACTTTGTTGCTAATCATTCAGTCACTCTTCCTGAAAAATTAACCCCCAAAAATTGTTGACAGTGCCTGTAATTTTGCTACGGAGATTTAACAGACTGTCAGCTATAAAAGACAAGGTAGTGAAGCAAAGATGAAGTCCGCTAATCTGCAAATATTTGTATCTTGAAAACTGATATTTTTTCCTCTATGTGCTTCTTACACGTTACCTGCTAAAAGAGTTGATTAAAATTAATTTTGAAAATGGAACTTTCTGTAAACATCTGACAGTTTTATTAATAGCAGAATGTCTTATGTCATTAAAATAATACCTCTAGTCATTATGTCATGACTTCAAGGACAGAACTGATACGAGAATGGCATTTTTAAGCTTGCATCAGAGCATTTATCCCTATCTGGAAGAGAAAGGCTTATTTTCACCATGCTAAATAGGTAGGGAAATAAAACTGTTTGAAGTATTGAAAATAAAGCTGAGGAGAAGCTTAGACTGATTGTTTTCTTGGAGTACTCTTATTTTCTTATTGTAATTTTGAAAAACATCTATACATTTTTATTTAAAAAGAACTTTAGCATTAAGGTAAGCAAGTAAGTAAATGGACATTTACCAAAACCAAAGGTGTTCAGAAACCAACAGAAAGATTTTAAAATTTGTCTGAATAAGCTATTTTGATTGACCTTATCTGAATATTTGTGAATATGACCTGGGGGGGGGGGGAGGATGTCAATGAATTTAAATGGGAAAAAATAACATATTTTCCAAATTTCATAACAAGTCCCAGTCTGTATTTTAAGTAGGTAGGGAATGTTATTGTTATTTTTTTTGCAAGGCTGTTAAAATTTGAACTAGTCAATGTGAACTTTATGGTAAATCCTGGTCCCATTGGGATGTAAGGGAACTAAAGCCTGTACTGATGTGCTTCATTTCAAAAGCAACAGGCATGAGGTCTGCTACGACAATTATTCCAGGTCGTTAGAGTCCAGAGAGCGCAGAGCTAAACAGGCCTGAGCAGACATTACATCTCTTATATTTCAGGCACGTGCTCCCAACAGCTGATTAAGCTTAGCATGTGGAGGTTGCAGATACAGACCAGGATGTACAATGAGACAGGAAGCCACCCTTCTGCCAGGTCGATTGCAGTTAATTCCTCTTAGCAATGTGTGTGCTTAGAGACAGTAAAATTCAAATCAGGCAACTTTGCTACCGGCTCCCAGTGTATTGAGAAGGCAGATGGTCTGAAATGAGCCTAATAATGCACAGTTAATGGTGAAATGGGTTCCTGGCGATATGTGATTTAGGAGTGATAATCAGCCTGGGTTGATAGACGCTTGGCTTGAGGACAGGGTAGATGGGAAGAAAATACTGCATTAGCAGGGACAGCCATGGACCCCTTCAGTCCACAGGCTCCTGAAACCAAGCCCAACAGCAGCAGCAGAAGACAGGTTGGCAGAGCACACTCTCATGCCGCCTCTGACACAGCTGGCTGTATCATGAACTTGAACAAAGAGTGTGGAGGAGTAGCCACAGGTGCTGCAATGTTTCCTGTTGCTCTGAACTGCTGCCTTCAGGAGAGTCCAGCACCCTGGCTGAGCCCTGAGCAGTGGCTGGACCAAAGTGAGAAGGAGAAGTGGTTCAGGTGCTTTCAAAGGAAAATGGTCTATGAAACAAGAGGATTGCAAAAGACCCCCTTCTAAACTGCCTGTGTGTCGTATTTTGGAAAGTTCACAAGATGAGAGCCTGTGTGTGTTGAGACTGAACTATTTGATCCAATCAGTGTAGAAGTCATAAAAATCAGGAGGTAACAGGATGCATGTCCTGTGCTTCTGAGTACTGTAAAAATACTGTGATTTATCTGTGAGTTCACTATGCATCAGTGGCATATTTTTTTGCTTATATCCAACACTATGACTTCAGAGAAGCAACGTACCAATATTCATGCACAGAGGGAAAATTACGTAGACTAGTTAACCTAAAAATCCAGAGAATAGTGGATGGCCTTTCTTCTGTGAAAACTCCTGCTTTAACTCCTGCATAAGGTAGAAGGGAAGATCTCTTTTGCCATAAAAAGATTTTCCAGACTGCATGTCAGTCCTAGAAATTCCTGAAATGCACCTTGACCAGGGTACATATCTTTACTATCTAGTTAAAAAGTGACTTGAACATATGAAAAAAATTCTGCATGGTATTTGATGCACAGCATGATAGAGAGAAAATTTTTGTGAGCACTGCTTGAGAAAAACACTCTTTTAACTGCTTGTATCTCTCTTAGGAAAAAAAAACCACAAACCATCCATTTTGTCACTGTATTTAAGAAAAATTATTTATGATACTTCTAGCACAATGTGTTATTCCTCTTCCTTTTACTGTTGTAGTACTACACAGAACTGAATAACTCTATCTCGCAACATGGATTGGCTAATCTTTCATCGTGTTTCAGTGCTTCTTCCTGTTAATAAGCTGCTATCTTCTGGCTGTACATGTAAACACTCTGATTATGTCTTTACAGATATATCACTGAATGACTTAGGTTAATACCATGGAAGCATCAAGCATTGTGAATTTGTGTTCAGACTTCATGTTTATTAAGTCTTAAACCTGTTCAGACAGCACAAAACAGTCTTCTGTTAATAATCCATTTTTCATCCTTTTTTCTATCTCTAAAGTAAATCTCTGTCAGATGGTGAGAATTCAGGTGAAGAATTTTCTGGATGCATCCTCCTGCTGGGTGCAACTTCGTCAATGGTTTATTCTTTGCCTCTGATGATTCTAGGGTTTGGAAGAGGGCAAGTGGGGTAGGAATGGAAGATATTTTCCAGCTGTTTAATATATTGCCTCTGAGAGAAGTGTGACACGGTAGCTATTGGTCTGTCTAATTTTCATATGACTGAAGTCAATCAAGAGATATTATTTCTCATGTCTTGAGCACTACATGTATTTTACATTCCCATGCCTCTGTGGGAAGGCCAGGGCTCTGGTGTTAAGTTCTGGTTCAGCATTTCCAGAGCAGAACTCAAATCTTAGGTTATGAGACTTTTACCTATGAACAAAAGGTGATTTGAGGCATCCATTTAGAGTTCAAGAACTGTCTGACCTATTGGATAGACAGAGGTACAGCTTTCTATACACAATTCTTACTCTCTCTGGTTCAGCTCTGACTGTGCGGTATACAAATTATTGTTATATTCTGGTCCTATTTTCCAAGAAACCATTTGGCAGTTCCTTTTTTAGGAACTTTTCTTTTGTTGTAGCTTTCAAAACAAACCAATATTTGCCTGTTCTAGGAACTATTCACCCTCCCATGTACCAACTTTATAAAATATTTCAGAGGTTCCTCCTTCAAATCATGTGTTTTTGTTAACTTTCTTCCACCTTTTTGTGTTTTGGAAAATTTTCAAAGCCATTAACCAGGGATTATCTGAGCTCAAAGCAAAAGACACAACTCTGCATGCATCAATGACAAAGGATAAAAACATTATATGGTTTTCTTCGTTGTAGCACCAGGAATACCATCCAGAATACAAAATACTTCTTTTTAACATAAGAGAAACATGGAATAAATATGGTAGAAATTCGGGTACAACAGAACAGTTTGATCCAAAGGAGGGCAAATTGCAAGGTTAGGAACATCTTCAAAGTGTGAAAAAATATCTACAGAATTTCCATTGTTGCATCTTGTGTCCATTGCCTCTCATACTTTCACTGTTCATGTCCAAAAAGTCTGACCCTTGCTTAACATAATAAATAGTAGAAAACAGTAACAAGATCCCCTCTTAGACTTCTCTTTAAAGTGAAGAATCACATTTTTCTCTGTGTCTTCTTGTACATCACATGCCCATCACCTTGGTGATGCTCCATTGGACTTACTCCAATATAGGAAGGCCAAAACCGGACCAAAGGCTCCACGTGTGGTTGTACAAATGCTCAACAGAGCAGATTGATCACTTCCTTTGACTTGCTGTCTACACTCTTTAATACAGCCCAATATGAAACTAACTTTCTTCATTGCAGCTCCTTTCCTGCAAAACTGGTTTCCACTTCCCAGTGCCCAGCCTGTTCTGCTACAAGAGATTATTCTGTCCCAGGTGCTCAGTTCTGCATTTGCGTTTGTTGAACTTCATAAGGCTCCTGACAGACCAATTCTACAACCTATTAAAATCTTTCTGAATGGCAGAACTGCCTTCCAGCACATCAGACTATTCCCCTAATTACTATTGCTTTCCAAGGATGCAGTCCATCTTGTCTGTAAGTACTTTTGCTTTTATTGTGTGTGTATGCATGATTATTAGCACCCACGAAAATATGTTTTAGCTTCTTAGATTCAGTAATTTAATAATTCATTTAATAGCCACCACCTCATTTGTTTTTCAGAAGAGCACTTGGAATGCTTGACCTCCCCTTCATATGCTGTCCCTCACTTCAAAACCCCTCTGACTTGTGGATGAAGTTATCTCTGCTTGCTTGCTGCAAGAGTTCCAATTGTCTTGTGTTCTCCAGAAACAGAAAAACAGAAGACAACACCTCTGAAGAGCTGTCAAAGGCAAGGAACACAGCTTCTGGAAAACTGAAAGACTAGCAGCAGATGAATCCAGGTAACCTTGTTACTTATATTAATTAACAAGATCTCCCTATAACTATGGATTGAATAATTAGCCCTTGAGTTTTTGCTACATATCGGGTCTCACGTTGAAAGTTCAAACGTCTGTTTTCACACTTTGCATGCTTTAGAATTGAATGTTATTAAGTGCTCTGATTGCTGGAGTATAGGACTTGCTGCAAAGATCACATTTTAGGAACACGGGTATTACTCTGCTTTTGTCTGATCTGACATCTCCTTGAAAACTACTGTCTTGCTGTCAGTGCTGTATTGTAAGAGAGACAAGGGCTTGTTGCTGCTTCCTAATTATTGTTTGCTTTCTCTAACCAGAGGGAATATAACAGAGAAAATATTCCCTGTACTGCTTTGGTAATTTGAATTCGGGGACACAGGCAGGTCAGAAGAGAGCATATCTGAAACTATGCCTCTATGACTACAGCTGCTGTGTCTGAATCACTGTTATCAGGAGAGTAAAACAGTAAAAAATTAGGGTTCAACAGGTCCAACAGTGTGAAAACAGAGCATCTGTTAATATCTTTCTTTCTTTCCCTGTATAGATTTATAACATGTCAGAAGAGTGAAAACTGAATATGGGTTCCATGGGCATGAATACTATTTTCCTTCAAGCTTCTTCACTCCACTCTTACAGTATGCTGAAAAGGTTCTTGCTAAGGTTTGCTCTGAGAGACACCTCAGGATACTTTTTGACGTTTGATATCATCATTCAGGATCCCAGCTTTCATGGCTCATTGGAAAGCACATGCCTTAGCTTTGGAGGAGTAGGCTCATGTGGTTGACTGAGCTTTGCTAAGTATGTCCACTGAGTGAATGTCATTCCCCAAAGCATGAACTCATCTGTGTTTATCAGGTAATTCAGAGATTTTATCACTGGGCAAGATTTTAAAATGAGAGAATACATTTATTTTATTCCATTCATGTATGGGAAGCCAGTCCAGTAAAATATTGCCAAAAGTTGTAGTTCTTTTCTGCTGTGATTTGACACTCAAGTCTCCAGTTAAGTGCCTGCCCATTAGAGAGTGGAACAGAGGAGATTCATGCCTTCTTTTGCTTTCTCCATTTGGGCTTCCATAAAATCCAAATAAAGGAGAAGTGCAGGAGGTTTCAACTCTCTTCTTCTTTCATTATATGTTTATTTTGTTATATATTTAAACAACTAGATAATATTTTTGGTCCACATATTTGATTTGTTGGTGATCTAAATTCTTATATTTGTTCAGAATAAGGGTCTGTTTTCAATTTAAAAATCTATCAGCACTCAACACAATGTAATGAGATCTCTGAAAAGGGGATTGCTTCACAGGGAGATGAACACTTGAAAAGAGTGAAAAGAGGAAGGAAAAGGAAGAATTTGCAAAAGAAATTGGCCCCAGAATTTATTCAGTATTTTCTTAGCTTTTGCTCTACTGCACATGGTTTATTTTGTATGATGAGCCCACAGGAGGGGCATAGATGGCTGGAAATAGAGCATAGCAGTTGTGATGTGAGTGTAATTAGAACTTAACAACTAGCCATCCCAATGCCTCTTCAATAAGATTTAACGGTTGAGTATCAACATGGCTGACCACACTGATGACTAGAACAAGCATATCATTGGGCTGTTTTATGAAGCAGAGGGATAAATTGTCTCAGTAAATCCCTGAACCATCAAATTGCATTTACTAGTTTCTCATCCTCAGCTCTTTCCTTTAGTAGCTTCAACAGAACTCTCCTTATCCTTTTAACCTTACTTTTGGTAATATCTGCTGTTGTAAGGAGCTCAGCTAGAACTGGAATGCTTGGCCTTCAATCCCAAAACCCACTCTATTTACCAGAATGAATTAATCTCATTTTCATTAAACATTGTTCTTTCCCTGATCTTTCAACACCTGATTTTTCTATGGTTCCCAAATCCCCACTCTAAAGAAGTTAAGAATAAAAGTAAGGACGTGAGAAAAAATTTGAAGATGAACCTAGAAGACATAAA
The DNA here is from genome assembly GCA_009806455.1 of Tetrax tetrax. Lineage (NCBI taxonomy): Eukaryota > Metazoa > Chordata > Aves > Otidiformes > Otididae > Tetrax > Tetrax tetrax. The sequence goes on along the minus strand of WHYT01016842.1, from coordinate 504,160 downwards.
GAGCAAAATGGAAGGCTTGTGTTCTTGGCTTATAAAGAATAATTATCGTAGCAGGATGAAGAGAAGAATTTTATGAAATTGCTGCAGAAATATCATTATTAGTGACATGAAATTACCAGAACAGTAAACGTGATTATGATGAGTCAGTTACACAGATCAGTCTTCATAAGCTGTGCCCACTCAAAAAACTAACTGATTTAGTTCCACAACAAACAAAATTTTGCATTTAGGAATGAGGAGGATAAATCATAAATGTGAAAGAAAAGAGAAAACAGAAAACAGTGATTCTGATGAAGGTTCTGGGATCATAAAAATATGCAAAAAGAATAATGTGACTCTTCTCTGTACAAACAGGAAAGTTCTGATTAAAAGTATGCATGACTTGTGCTTATTATGTTGATAAGACTAATTCTGCAATGCTACATTCAGCATGGATGTTCACATTTTTAAAAGAACATTGAAAAAAAGAAGTGAAGTATTACAGAAAGAATTAATGAGCTTGGTATAATTTAGATTATCAAAGAGAAGATTAATGAGACACAATTACAATTTATTTATTTCTTCACAGTGAGAAATTATAAAGTCCTGAAAGGCAGTTTACTCTGGCAAGGAACCAATATTTGGAAATCGAAGCCAAATGAATGTGAACAGAACTAAGAGTTCCCAGTTCAAAAGGCGGATTCTCCATCTTCATGGATAGCTGTCTGTGAAGAAAAAAATTTCTGTAATATGCCCTTTCCATTTCATTATCCATTTCAATCTCTTTTTCTTCTAGGGCAATAGTAGGTACTCCTAGCACAGCTTTAACATTATTTTTTTTTTTTCTTTTAATTTATCTGTGTATTTTTAAAGGATAAGAGGAAGTCTTAGCCTTAAGGTTTTTGATGCAGCAACTGGATGGTTACTGCATGGAAATACATACACTATAAATTGTTCTTAAACAATTTGGGAACCAGTGGAGGGTGAAAGATTGTATGAGTTTGTTGACCCCTTCCACTTGATTTTCAAAAAAAGCCTGAAACAGGTTTTTAAAATACATGTCAAAGGTGGCTTTAGAGACCTTGATCATGACTTTGCCCATGATAGATTTTCCCATTCCAAGTTGATTAGTCACTGACTGGCAGAAACTGGGAGTTGAAAGGATTCATAGGACAATAGCCATGCTGTTGCATAAATGTGTGGGCTTCTGAAGTTTCATCCAACAGGAATTAAACCTATGCAACTAACCCATGATGAATAGTCTTGTCCATTTTACTCAATATCCAAAAGATTTTCTAGCAGAGGTGGCTGCCTCACTGTTGACATGAAGTGGTCCCACCACTCTGATCTTGTCTTTCTGGCCCAGAATCTCTAGCTGACCAGAGCTGAAACAGTCACAGTAACAATGATTTTAAGAAAGTCCTTGAGTATATCCTCTCCCTCAGACAAAAGTATATCCAGTAGTGCTGTATTCAGTTCACTAGAGACTTGCCATCCTACAGTAGCTGCTGAAGCCATGGAATGAAGTCTGTAATTTGTGCTCTACTGTGCCTTTGTATGGCATCCCATAGAAATGAGCAAGAACGGAAATAAAATATTTCTGTATGTGTGAGCCTCTATATGGAAGATGGTGTCTGTGTCAATGACACACCACAGTCACCTGTGTGAAAGCAGAGGGCTTCCCTGAATTGTTCATACACCTCCACATGAATACTCACAGTAAGTATGAACAGTAGCAGGAAAACCTGCATTTTCAGAGTTAGAAATTAATAATAAATCAAATTTTCTTTGTATTCCTGCATGATCTGGATGGGAGATCCCAATAGCATCTTTCAGCCAACTAGTATATAATTTAGAAATGTACAAAGGATAACAATGATACTCTCTCCCCACATTCCTTTACACCTAAAGTCATAGTAAATAGGTTTGCCAGTATCACTGAGTATGTCCTTTTCCAGCTGATTGTGTTTGTTTTTTTTTTTCCTGTCTGACTTGAGCAGCTGTCCATAACATTCTGATCCTTTTTTTTTTTCATTTTTTTTGACCCTACTTATGCTTGAAGGCAAAGAATGTGAAAGGATAACAAGTCATATTTTATTCTTTTGCCACATCTTGACAGAAAAGCTAGAAAGTGAGACAGGTCCTCATATATTTTTTTTCCCAACATTTCTGTTAGTAGAACTGCACAACGGCTCACAGATGTTTCACATGTTGTACCTTTATCCTGTGTTGCTTGCTTTCTGGGATAGGTGGAAAACTGACTAAGTGATCAAGGAGAAGCCACTCGCAAGAAGACGACTTTGGCAGCTCACGTCTCCTCCAGCCCTGACTAGAGTCTCAGTTCTAACAGAGTTATTTAATATTGGTTGTGTTAAATGAAAAAAAAAGCAGAGCTCAAAAATGAGGCAACTGTGCTGTCAGTCACCATGAAATGCTAAATTAAAAAAATAAAAAAACACCAAAAAACTCAAACCCACAAACCCCGACCTTTTCAGCTGTTACAGATGTGTATTCATAACAGTTACAAAAGCCAAGTTATTTCATACTAGCTCAGAATTACTGTGGCAGATAATTCCCTTAAAATATGTGAAGCAACATATTTTTTATGAGCCTGACAATAAAGAAGTATTTGTAAATGCAGTGACAGGTTGTTCATTCCCCCCAATAGGATGTGAATTGTGTATGTTCCAAAACCTGTCTCTACAGGGGACAGATTTGTGTAGTTGGATCTTGAATTATTCAGAACAGACTAAACGGTAGCACTGTTCTAATTTGTCTCATACAAGTCTTGGATAAAACCAGAGCAAATACGTAAATATAGCAATAAACCAAACCAATTTTTCTAAGCTTTTCCTAATTCACCAGTAAGGGTTAGATTAGGGGGTTTAGGCAGCCATAGCTGTGAGACCTTTTTTTTTCTTTGATTGGAGATGAATGGCTAGTTTTAAAATACTATGCAGTCCCTGATCTCCCACATTTTCACTTCTAAATACTTTATCAGGCTGTAAGAGATTAATCTTGGTCCCATGGGAATTCGTTTGTCCTGCATGCCTGAAGTCAAAATAAAGAATCTTCACCAAGAAATAATTCATATTCAGTATTTCCATTGATTTTTCTTCAGAATAGGATTGTAAATCTGGCATTAGTAGAGACTGAGGAAGTCCATCAGACCTTTATGGTACTGTTATCCACTCTTGTCTAGATCTGCTAGTGTAATTTGATTGAAAAATTTTGTTCATAGTAACCAGTTCACAGGCATAAGATTTCAGCTACATGCCTTAAAACATATGCACTGTATTCCAAATGAACACCTTACTTGAAGAAACAACCGGACACTATGTTCACAAGTCACAAGTTTTAGTCAGTCAGGGATAGGGCAGCATGCAATTTTGTTATTCTGACTTAAATACAAATTTATTTGGAAAATAAAGCATTTTGCTTATTACAGTTACAAAGGACTTGTGAGGATTTTCACTTTTCACTGTATGTATTTGCTTTAGCTTCTCCAAGGAGGTGACCACCTTCACTTCCTGACAAGAACAGAAGAGCAAGGAGAGCTGGAAACAGCACCACAAGCTGCATTTTAGCATGTGGTACTCTCCGAGGTTTCTCAAAGACAACTTCCTTGATAGCAGTGTGAAACCAAACTACCCTCAGTGCTAGCCAGGACAACGTGCATGCTCATAGGTTCTGTGACGCAACAGTGATCCTGCATTTGGTAACTGAGGTATCCTTCTCATATTGCAATAGCACAAGGCTTACAGGAAGAAGTAGTATCTTCTGTTTGGTGAAGTAAAATGAGTTAGAACCAAAATAGAAGCTTTTGAGAACCCAAGACTGCCTCTCTTTGGGATTTGTCTGCTTTTGGTTTTATTTAGTTGTTTTTTTTTTTAATAAACTGTAGCAGACTAATATCTTTCTTCCTATTCTATTAACCTCATTATGATATCCTTAAATTTATTGATAATTCAATACTCTACACTCTAAACTGCCTGTAGACACAGGCCTGCGGTAATTGAACCTAGTTCTTCAGTTGTTCTCTGTTATAAGTGGAACTAAAATGGAAAACTACATTTCCCAAATATTTCCTTCTCATTTCTGCTAAGGAACTGAAATGAAATATAAAAAGTACTTAGGTGAATTTGTGCTATGATTTGATTTTTTTTTCCTTAGTCTAGTGGGTGCATAAGTAATTTTCTGCATTATTAATTTTTAATTCTAAAGTGCTGTGGCTGATCAAGCTATCTTCAAATGGAAAACATGCTTTAATGCTTATTTCAGACACTAAGTTTTAGAAGAAAAAATGGCTTTCATTCTACAGATATATCATTTCATTCTACAGATATATAGTACCAAACTCGTGGTTATCATTCATGGCTGGGCTAGATTAAGAGTTGTCTTTTAAGATGATTAGAAATGTTGAAATATTATTTCTACTTTAAAGGTTAGTTTAAAGTAAGAATGAGTTTGAATGCTGTACCCATCTTTGGGAAGATTTTCACTGCTCTGAGCATTTAGTAACAGTGCTGAAACTCATTTTAAGTAGTAAGAGCCAGGATCAGTCCTAGTAATTGCTGAAATGGACAGTTTCCAAGGGAATTTCATGATTGTATTACAGCAAAATAGCTATCAGCTGCTGTGCAATTCACCTGCAGCAGAACTCAGGAAGTCTATCTGGCTGTCACACTGGGAAGAGAAGCCATACATTCACAGAAAGAGCTGGGCTGGCCCTGCCTTGCAGCTCAAGTCTTTGCCTGCAGTGGTAGAGCAGATCCACCGCTCCATGCATCCAAGCTCTGCTTCTTCCCATGGTCTACTGGCACTCTGGGCTGGAGTCTTGTGGCCATGACCTAATCCTGCTCCTGTAACCTTAAGGCTACAGTGTTTTGCCTACACTGCTAGGGAACTCTGAGCTAGCTTTACTTGAAAAGTAGCCCTGACATTATCACTTAATTTACCTTGGGTGCCAATTTGGACACCAGAGCTCAGAAATTTTTCAAGTAGTTACTCAAGGGAAAGGAAGTAAGAAAATTATATCTAGATTTTGGCTGGTAAAAGTAATAGCTGAAGAGTAAGACTGCAGAAAAGAAAATCCAAAAATGTCATAGTTTTTCAGCCTGTCTACAAAAACAGAAGGTGTAAACACTCCTTAGAAACAGCCAGGAGGGAAATACAATACTAGACAAACAATATTTGTGTTTAGAAATGCAATATTCTGACAAACACATGTATAATAGTCTAACTTCTAAGAGGCAAGTGTTTTCTTCCTGTATTATCTTTGCAAAATGCATTTGAATGCATTAACACTAAATTACTCAATAATATATAGAACAGCAACTGTATTTATTATATATGCTACATCTTCTTTACAATTAAGATATAGCTTAAAAAAATAAAAGCCTGAGATCTTTTTGTCTTTGATTTCAGTTTCATTTTTTCTCCTCTTGCCTGCATGTCTCCTTATCACTGTACCGAGGAGCTACAAAGACATTCATGTGCATTCATTATTTCACCTGTAGCTATATATCTTTTCTGCACTGAGTTTTTTTCTTGAGAATTCTGAATTACTAACTCTACCTGTTTTGTATGGAAATAGAATATTCCCAGAAAAATATATTTTGCAATTTCAAATGTACATTTTATACTCATTCAAAAAATAGAAAAAAATATCACCTGATTTATGACTTTCATTGAAAGTAAACTTTGTTTAAAGTTCTAACATATGCAGTAAATTCCTAATACATGTTTATAGAAATAGGATTATGTACTAAAGTTAAGAGCTAATAGTGAATAAATAGATCTGAATAGATCAACATTTTCTAAGGACTCATCTGAATTCTGTGTCTACAAATTGGTTTTGGCCTCTTAAACATTTAATACTTTCCATTGAAATTCATTAAAATTAAGGCATCATTAATGAGATAACTCTTATCTGTGCCTCAGAGTAAGAGAATATGTACTCCACTTTTCTTGAATGGCTCCTTAGAAAAATAATTGTCATCATGGATTGATCTTTCAACAATTTTTCATCACTGCCCTAATTTTTAAGAAGCATTTTATGTTCCTTCTTCTCTGTTGATCCTGTCTTTGACAGAAGTGGTCCAAGTATTCATAGTAAAATGCTGGCTTACATAAAAGAAAAGCTTACAGTAGTTTCACTGCTGTCAGAGAAAGTGAAAATTAAAATAACTTTTCCTTTCATTCAAGTGGATGAGGAGAAGACTCATTAAGCAAGAGAAATTTGACATAAAAAAGACAGAGAAATAGCATTCTGTTTTATCTTCATTTAAAAGTTCTTGCTATTTCCAGCATATATAACCTGAAGAATACAATGGTGGTAAGTAAACACACAAAAAAAAAAAGAAAAGAAAAAAAAAAAGAAAAAAAAAGAAAAAAAATTATGAAGAAATCAGAAATTACATTTAGAATCAAGATCACAACTAATCCTCACTTCTTACCTTGAGAGAGATCTTACACCTGCATTAATGTATGTCAATTGCACCTAATAACTTCTTGGAAAATGCTAGCTAGGAATAAGAGGTTCTTGTAAATGTAGTCCGATTTTCGAACAGTTGCATGCATCCTCAAACTGAATCGTAAACTAGTTCGGCTCTCCTGAATGGACTATTCTATTCACTCCAAAGGAAGGACATGCCTTTATTTCTCAGTGCTTCGGTCTTGGTTTCATACAATCTAGTTGTAAACAATTAAATAAAGCATCTGAAAGACAAATAGCTCATGGAATATTGCCTTCCTGGAATGTCTGTTCTGGAGTGCTGTTTTGTTTTCTTATAGAATGTATTTTAGTACCTTCATTTGGAAGGTAGGAATCCAATCCTTGCTATTTTTTATTCTTTACTTTCTATTTCCCAATGAATTATTTCCCATGATAGATATCTATGTAATATCAAGAGTCTTAATTATAACTCTTTGTTTAGTGGCCTGTAAAGTATTATTTTATAGAAATGCAATGTGATTGTATTCTCAATAATGTCCTTAAATCAGGCAATTGTGTGAATCCAAACCTAGCATTCGAAGAAAGCCAGTATAGTTTAGAAATATGTTCACCAAACCTCATATTTCTGGTTTTTTTCACACCAGAATAATGCAGATGATTCTGCATTTTCTAACTTCAATGCTCTTTCCATGGGTTGATGGCCACTGCAGTGACAGGAAAACCCTAGGTCATAATAATGATGGTGTTTTTGGAGACCTTGCACACGCAGCAACACCATGCACTCTAAACTACAGTCACAAGATGAGTAATGGAAATACTTCTTCATTAGACAAATACCCCTGCAGTATTTCTTTCCTGTATTGGTCTAAAGTGAGGATGGCCTTGCTCTTGCTCAGAGAGCTGAAGAAAGATAAGGAAGAGACTCAAGGAAGAAGTATGGTACAGACTGGATGGAGATCAGAGAAATCTTCTCCTCCCTATATGGAAAGAGAAAAAATTAGAGGCATAAGATCATCCTTGAAATAGTCTTAAACTACCAAAGAGTAGCTTCAAAATGTTCGGAGTTTTCAAGACCTTTACAGAGTAAAGAAACTTTCTTAGCAGCAGTTACTTTTTTTCCGTTCAATCACTATTACTTAAAGTGTTCTTAGAATAAAATCTTTTACAAAATCACAGTTCCTGCTGTTTTCTTGTTTTATGTTTTCCTAACATATACAAAATTGTGATCAGAGTTCCTCACTATTTCAGCAGTACACAACACAAGGATGTAGTTTCCAGAGCATCACTTCCCATCAGATCTGTGAACATCCTCTGTAGACAGATATTTACCCTGCTGTCTTTCTTAGAGAAGGAGGAAAATTTATGACTACTTGGTCTGCCAGAACCAACTGTCAGGGCACTGCCAAGGCCAGCAGCTCCCCGAGGGCTCCCCATGGGGATGATCAGCCAGGGCCTGGCAGCCAGGGCCTGTCCCACCCCCAGGCAGAAGCAGGCAGTCAGGACACCAGGGTAGCCCCAGCCCAGGCATTGGGCACCTCCATGGGGATGGACTGAGGCCAGGTTGGGACTTGGGCCCACCGGCAGGCCCACCACAGCAGAGCCTGTGGTTGAGCAGGGCAGGGCTGGAGTTCCCTGCTGCAGTGTCACTGGGGTAGGGGCTGATGGCTCCGGGGGCTGACATGCAGTTCTGAGCTATGCAGGAGCCCTAGGGGGCTGGGCAGGGACAATCTGGGCTGATGGGGTTCCCAAGGCCTTAACCCCTGTCCTTGTCATACTGATCATTCAAAAGTCTGTTAAGAAGAACATGGATTTTCAAAGATTCATACTTTTATATGGTAAAAAGAAAACCTGCAGAAGCATCTTCTGTGAATAAAGCTGTCCTTGCTTTCCGCTTTTTCTGTAATGTACAGTAACAGCCACCTTTGACAGGTGAAACAGTTTGACATCTGCAATTCTGTTAATGGGAGAATTACTCTAGTCTGAATACATAATAAATTCTGATAGATTATTTTAACTTATTCTTTAAAAGGTACTGAACATACTTGTCTAAGGACCTATAAGACTTAATGTGTTGAAAAAGATTTAGGTATGTCTGTACACAAAATATTTTGTTAGTCAGAGTTAGCATTATTTTTCTACTTGAATTGTATAGCACAAGTAAGTTATGAGCTTAATTCTTGGCAGTTTCTCTTTGGAGGAGTTGAATCTCAGACTGAAGCATATTGTTATGCAGACAGATTTCCTGTGCTGCAAATCCTGCACTTTGACTTTGAAGAAGAGCACTGGTTCACTTTCAATCAGTCTGTGTTGGTCTTGTATCATCCTCTTAACAGTAGCACGCTAGTACCTTTTTGCATCACATTAAACAAAGTAATCAGCACCTTTGACGTCACAGGTACTTTACTGTAGTGGAAGAGATTTTTCTCCTCTACGTTCACATAAAAAGTTTCTGACTTTTCCCAGTTCCCAGCAATCTCAGACTGTATACTTTCAACCTATGATAAGCAGTGCCCTAAGTTATATTTATGGCTAATATATTATTTTTTTTTTTTAATATTGTGATTTCCAAGGGGCTACACACTGGTAAGTAAATTTCTCATTCTATTAACCAAAACCTCAGATTCTTTATAACTTGAAGCTATTTCTGAAATGTTGCCTAAATCAGTCCAACCACCCAGTTCCACTGTTTTCTTGCCAAATTTCCATTTCCCCCAAAACAATTTTCTTTGTTCTTTCCTTTCTTTCACTTTTATTGCATTTTTACCTTAATAACTTTTCTTGCCAACTCTTGAGCTTGCACTTGTTCAGCCTTCCTCTCACTGCTCATCCTAGCATGTGCATACACTGTACCTACCTCCCCACTATCAACTCAGACATTTTTTTAATGTAAGGTCTTCTTTCCCTTGATTAAAATGGAGAGATGTCCACTAGTGGAGAAATATATTGGTTGTGCATAGACTGAGTGTTACAGCTATGCACTATTTAGCAACACAACTTTTCTGCTGGGTGACAAAGAAAAGATGGATGCAAAATGAATTGGAGCTACACTGAAAGTAAAACAAGCAACAGTGGCAAGGAGAGGACATACTGTTTTTTGCAAGTTGTTTGCTGACTAAGTCATCTATCCACACAGCCAGGGAAAGAAGACAAAACCAAAAATGTCTCTGTAAAAGCCTGACCTGTATCCATAGTAACCAGAAAGTCTAAGGCGTCAGAAGAGATGTCTCAGACTACTTGCACAGCAGTGTTACTTGATTATGTCTCAGTTATCCAAATATGTCTATCAAAGGGGTTGAAATAATTTCAACTGATTGCTTAGTCTGGATTTTACAGAGCAGGACTCAAAATAATTTTATAATGCTTACCTCATTTCCATTGCAGACAGTGTAATCCTGAAAATGACAGGAAAGAAAAAGTTTTCTCAGCATTTGAAATATAAGATATATTGCCTCTCAAGCTCTTATGGTGTTAATCATATGAACATATGCCCATATTATTCACATTATCCTGGAAGAAACATCTTCCAGGTAAGGCAGCTATACATTTCAATAAATTCTTTAGAAAACTTCTTTCAAAGAATTTAGGATAACTCACTGTCCAATCTAGGTACATTTTCCTGCAGCTGACAGAATGTAGTTGGCTGATTCATTCCTTTTCTTGGATTCCTTGGTAACTGGCAGAATATTTCATAGCACATAATGTAAATATTATGCTACTTCTTTTAGCAGTAGCATCAAATAGAACATCATTATGGTATTTTTCCAATATCGATAAATTAAATTGCATGTATAATATTGCCGAGAAATGTCCTCACACCTTCTTTTTTATCAAGCTACTAAGCAAGCAGATGTGGGCTCTTAAACCAGATATTTCCTCAAGGAACATAAAAAATTATGGAAAATACAGATAAATATTTTGCTTACATCCTAAATGGATTTGATTTCATGCAGAGAACTCAGTCAAAGTGACTCAGGCCTTTACAGGCAGATAAATAGTGATATTGTCAGATATATTTATTTGAGGAATGTAGAACAGTAGCCCTGGGTTTGCTGTTGGATAGGCATCCTCAGTGGGACTTGGAACAAGAGGGGATGGAATACCAATGACACCACTCTCCCTAAATACCAAATAAGTTGCAACTCTTCCCTCAGATCTGAACTCACATCTGTTTGAGTTTCTCACGTTTCTACTGTTCATACCCTGCCTTTTTGCTGTACATGACCAGAATTCTGTGAATACTTTTTATTGTTCGTGGGCTCTTCCAATAACACACATAAAGCAAACATACATCAGGCAAAGATCAGTCTTCATAGCTCCACTGAGGAACTTTGCTCAGACATTTAAAAAAAGTCACCTATCTTGTTCTCTCAGGTCCTTTACATTAATTTCCGACCTTAGCTAGGAGTGTGGCTGTTCCACACTAGACTAGTTGCCATGACATTAGCAACTTCTGCCTCTGACATGTCAGTATACTTCAGATATCATGCTGATAAACAGCATAGAAAAAGCTGATATATAAGAACAGGTGGAAATGAATTGCTTTCATCTTTCTCTTTGCTGTCACTGTAGTTCATAGGTGAACCACAAGTACTCAAACACAGAGGTCTGAAAACTATCTTCTTCGTATCCTGCAAGATTGCTCATTACGCAAAGTACCTTTTCACCTTACCTTGACTTCTCAAAATCCTTCTGAGTGCACTGTCAGTTAATGGCTAAATCTGTCATTTGAGATAATGAGCCCATCAGGGACAAGTATCTGATAGTGTTTACTCTCAAATAATTTAAATAGATTGAACCTATTTTTTACCACAAATTACAAAGATGAAGTGATGACATGTTGCTCCATCAGCCAGCTACAGCTATAATCAAACATTTATAAATCATGTCAACAGAGTGCCAATATTCAGATTTACGTAAGGATATGTAGGTAAGTCTCTATTTTAGCATGAAATAACATGGACCTATAACTATTACAAACTTCTCAGTGCCAAAGCAAGTGAGGAAACCACTTTATTGCTAACCACAGTTCCACCCACCAACCATTCTAATACTGATTTACTCTTTTATCCATAATGATAGCAGACAATTTCTTCAGAAATATTCTAATATTCCACACACTGTCTTGTGTGGAAGCAAGTACTGCTTGGTTGTTTAGTGTTCCCCTCTGCTTCAAATTCCATGTCTCAAGCTGTATGCCTTTGAACTATGTCTCAAAACCTGACTCCAAATTTATGATGTGATAATAGAATAATTTAGGTTGGAAAGAATCTCTGGGGATCACCAAGTCCAATCCCCAAGTCAAGGCAAGGCCAGCTTCAAAGGTAAAATCAATTCCAAAGTTAGATCAGGTTGCTCCAGTTCACATGAAGTTGAGTATCTCCAGGGCTGGAAATTCCACAAGTCTTCTCTACAATCCATTACTAGGCAGTTGTAGAGATCAATAGCATCAATAGCATCTCTCCTTATTTTTTTTTCCTTTGGGCTAAAAAAGCACAGAATTCTCAGCCTCTCCTCACATGCCATGTGATACAGACCCTTACTTAGCTTGGTGGCCTCTCTTGGATTTGCTCTGGAATGCCCAAAACTGGATGCAGTACTCTGAGTGCAATTCCACAAAGGCTGAATAAAGGAGAACTGTGTCTGCTGGTTAATACAAGGCAGTATGAAGTGAACTTATACTGCAGCAAGGCCTCACTGCTCACTGAGGTTCAACTTCTTGTCCCCCAAGTTCTCTTCTACAGAGCTGATTTCTAGCCAGTCTGTCCCCATCTTGTAGTACTTCGTGGCATTCTCTGACAGATGCAAGACTGCATTTGTATTCCTTGAACTTCATGAAGTTCCTGTCAACTGGTTTCTCCAGCCTTCTCCACAAGTTCTTCTGGAGAGGGTCCAGAGGAGGGGCATGAAGATGATCAGAGGGCTGGAGCACCTCCCCTATGAGGACAGGCTGAGAGACTTGGGGCTGTTCAGCCTGGAGAAGAGGAGGCTTCAGGGAGACCTTATAGCAGTCTTCCAGTACCTCAAGGGGGCCTACAGGAAAGATTGGGATGGACTTTTGACAAGGGCATATAGTGACAGGACTAGGGGTAACGGTTTCAAAATAGAGGGAGGTAGATTTAGATTAGATATTAGGAAAATTTTTTTACATTGAGGGTTGTAGAACACTGGCACAGGTTGCCCAGAGAGGTGGTGGATGCCCCATACCTGGAAACATTCAAGGCCAGGTTGGATGAGGCTCTGAGCAACCTGATCTAGTTGAAGATGTCCTGGCTTCTTGCAGGGGGGTTGGACTAGATGACCTTTGAAGGTCCCTTCCAACCCAAACCGTTCTATGATTCTATGATTCTATGATTCTATGATCCTATGATTCTGATTGGCAGTGCTAGCATCTAGCACATCTTCCATTCCTCCCAGTTTAGTATCCATCCTCAGACTTGATAAGGGCACATTATGTCCCAGTGTTCATATTGTTGATGGCTATATTAGACAATATTGTCCTTGATATCAGCTCTAGGAGTGTCACTCAAAACTAGCTGCCAGCCGGATTTTGTACTATGGAGCATAACCTTTTGAGCCTGATGGTCCAGATAGTCAGTTTTCCACTTACTCTGCATGTCACGAAGCTATCTTTGTAATTTTATTGCAAGGATAAAATGGGGGACAATGCCAAACCCATTGCTAAAGTCAAGATAAACAGCACCGTTTTATCCCTAATCATGTCATTGTAAAGAAATAAGGTTGATCAGGCAGTATTTGCCATTTCTAAACTGTTACTGCTTGTTCCCAAACATTTTCTTTCATATGCATGGACATGAGTTCCATGAGGAGTTGCTTCATAATCTTTCTAGGGACCTGCAAGAGGCTGACCAGCCTGTAGTGCCTCACAGTCATCTCATTACTGTTTGAAGGTGGACCTGATGTTTTGTCTTTTCCCAGTATTCAAGAATGTCCTCTTATTTACATGGCCTTTTGAAAAAATGTAGAGTGCAGCCTTACAAGTACATTGACCAGCTTCAACTTAGATACATGTAGTTACACGTCCATTGCTTCAATGTTCTCTAACTGATCTTCCTTTATTGTGGGTAGTAGCACTCGCTGTGGGTAGTTTAGCACGTGAAGATCTCCACACATGACATGCTTTGTTTAGACCTGAGTGTACACACGCTTCTGCAGAGATTTCTTTCTGTCAGTCATCAAAACTGTGCTTCACAGCAGAAAAAGTACATAAATAAATTTCTTTTCTCATCATGTATGTGATCTAATACTCTTCTAAAATAATTTGCAAAATATGATGAAATTCATACAATCTTATATTTAAATCATTACTTTACAGATTTAAGTATCTGATATTTAAATGATGCTTGTTTGAAAACTTTAATCACAAACTGATTCCACACTGAAGATGATCACAGCACTGGACTGAACTCTATAGCGATTTTTATTGACACGTAAGAGACAGCTTACAGCAACAAACAATAGCTTGTTGAAATGTTATACAAACATGAATAAGTATGCCACTACTATTGACACCTCTGATGTTATTTTTGTACTACCACATCTTTAATCAGAATTAATTTCATTTATGATATGTAAATTTATAGTATTTATTATATGTAGGATTCTATTTAGAAACTGTAAGATGATTCAGCTAATTTATATGTTGTAAATTTACCCTGAGCTAGAAGAAACTGTCTTTTTTATCTGCAGAAAAAAAATATTAGAGCTTGCAAAGATTAAAAAATATTCCCCTAGAGCAAGCACAAACTTATTATTTTCTTCTTGAAATGGAGTTAATTATATAAAACGGAAAGTGGTGCTTCAAGGTTATTTCAAATTTGCTATATAGTACAGAAAAATCTTGGAGTTTTTTTCTTCTTAGATTCTGTAAGAGCGGAAAAGCTCAGAGCAGCTACAAAGAAACCAGTTCTGAACATTTGCAGTTTTACCCATTGCTACTTTATTGAGATCTCATCAAGGGAGTAGACAAGTCCCTTTTCTTTGGTTTCTAGTTTATGGATTTCCTGTTTCATCATAACATGCAATTACTGCCATTTTCTCTTTAGAGTTATTTCTAATATAGCAGCAAAACACATACTTCATAAACATCAAATATAAGACGTTTTCCTAAATATGCTACAGTTTAGATAGGCTGTTTCTTCTCATTTTTCTGTAAAATAGTGAAATAGATACTTATCTAGGTTCCTATCAAAAGCTTGCATTATTACTCAAAAGATAAACCAAAAGCAATTGTCTATAAAAATAAATATGCTGTAGAAGTAATTTTGTCCTTGTGGCATAGCAACAGGGACAAGATTTTTCTGCTGACAAAATTTCTGAATAAGTGACTTCTGAAGTTGAACAACTAAGGTGAAATGAAGAATTCACATAGAGAATTATGGTTTTATAGTTACACAATTTTAGCGCTACAGCCTGCAAGCCAGTTTCTCTATGCAATGAATGCATTCATTTTTGAACTCCTAGTTAAAAATCTGCTTTAAAGATGAATGTGACTGCATAGAATAAGGCACTTCTTAGAGCTGCCCTGAGGTCTGTTGCACTGATCAAAATAGTATGCACTGCAATATTGTGCTGTGCTTGGAGAATACCGGGGTCAGAGAAACTCTATTTCAAATGTCATGCAGGTCCACTCAAAACCCAGGTTTGCAGATATACATTTTCCAGTCACTCCTTTTTCTACATAATTACACTTAATTACTGGATAGAAACAGGATGATCCCAAATCAGATACCTGTTTGCAAGAGCAAACAAGAGAATAGAATGTAGGAGCTTATCAAATTCTGGCTCTGTAATGCACAGCTTACCTATAATGGGTCGAATCAAAGTCTCAGCCTGCAAAATTCAATTTGCATTTTAAACATCAGTTTCACTGGTGGAGCTTCACCATTTAGATTTGTAAGTTCCTATCACAACATTCCTATCTCTTTTTACCAAGAGCAGAGAAAGACATAACAAAACACAAAAAAGTCATATAAACATTCCTATCTCTTTTTACCAAGAGCAGAGAAAGACATAACAAAACACAAAAAAGTCATATAAAGTGTATGGATATATGATGTGGGTAGTCATACAGATAGCTGTCATGACCTAAAGGGTTGCCCGAGACTGCAGATGTGTAGAGATGGACCCCTGGGTTCATAGGATTCCGTAACACACAAAGACATGGAGGTTTTTCTCCTCTAGATTTCTCTGCTTCATTACCGATTATCACAAAAACCACACAAATAACCACTAGCAAATATACCTATGATTAATAAAGCAAATATATATACATCAAGATATTACAAATTACTATCAGCGATCAATAACATAGTATCAATCAATAACATGGCAACAATCAATGACAGCAGCAACCAATCATAGTAACAATCAATATAATAGCAACAACCAAATAGGTATATTACTGTTTACTACAAACTTATTAGTCAAGCAATTTATCAACAATATAACAGTAGACATGTTTATGATAGATTACTTATATGGATATATCATACTGGTATCAGGTGAGTTAGATTTCAGAAGGGGCCAAATCATCCCAAAGGGGAGGACAAATCAGTCCCAGAGTGGGACCTAACCATCCCGGAGCTGGGAGGACAAGCCGAGCTGACCCCAAAGTGGGCCCAAAGTAGGACCAATAAGATAACAGAGTCTCACTTCAAAGAGGGTCCGTGTCACAGAGTCTGGAGTCAGCTGCGTATCCCTGGTGAGAGTTCAAGATCTTGTAGAAAGTTAATGCAGAATTCAACTTGTTTAGGAAAGGAAAAGTATAGGTATCATGAAAAACTCTCAGAGACAGAAGCTCCATTTTGGATAAAAATTAAGTCTCTATATATCTTAGAGACATAAGAGGGTGTAGGACACCACTACTTCAGGCAGCCAATAGATGCTGTTAATTCACATTTTTCACCTGTAACAGGCAATAAACAAATGATGATGTTTTCTGTTCTTTCAGACTAATTTTATTTCTTCATTTTGCCCTTATCAATGGTACCTCAGGATATTTCTGGATTCTTGGTAGCCCAGCTGTATTTTAAAGAGGCCAACTTCACTTCTCAAGGATGTTTCTGGCTCACAGGCCTGGTCCCCAGGCTCTCAGCTCCCAGGCTGGCAGGCAGTTTCTCTGCCAGTATTTTCCAGCAGGCATTTTCTTCTGATCAATCATTTTCCCTTTCTAACCAAGCCACCTTTTTGGCTGCTCACATCAAATAAAAAAAAAAAAAAAAAAAAAAAAAGGTACTGTCATGTAAGTTGTTGGGAAAATATTATTATAAATATTCTTTGCAGTGCTACTTAGCGATGTTGAGATAAAGCAATTTGAACAGAAGCCGGAGCAGAGAAGATCTACTAGGGCAGTCTAGGCACAGATAAGACTGAAATAGTGTGGTCTGTGTAACCTGGCAAAAAGGATGCTAAGAGTGACTCTGGAGGAAGATGAGATGTCAGAGACAACATTGACACAAAAAAAAACCCAGCAGGTCCTGAAACAAACTGGTAAGAATGTTTCTAACCATCAAAAAAGAAGGTTTCAGAAAAGCCTTTTCCTAAGTGAAGTGGAAGTCACAAACAATTGAGCAGCCTTTGGGACTGTGTCTGAGAGCTTAGAAAAGGAACTGTTTGTCAAGGCTGTTCACAGGAACAAGGATTTGGTCACTGAATTATAAGGAAAATGATGAATCCAAATGCATGGAATTAGTATTTATGTTATTAACTAGCTGTTTGCTGGTGTCTTATTTCTGAAAAAGTTACAGCAGTGGAGAGGAGGCAGAAGAATTATGTTAGACACAAATAAAGTTGGATGTAGAAGACAAAGTATTCATTGCCTTCAGAAGAATGCTGTTAACTCAGCAGAGAACATTTATGTCAACAGCTTCTAATGGACATTGAAATAAGGTGTATGTATTACAGAGAAGGATCTCAGAAAAAACCTGAGAATAAAGACTTGAAGTGTAATTATGCTGCATTTGCAATGCTTGATATCATCTGCATTGTCCTTTGTCCCTCTGTCTGGTTTAGAAAAAGGTTGTCTCAGAAGACTTAATATTACAATGTTAGTTGCTAAGCTGATTCAGTGTCTACAAAGGTAATTATAAGTTACTTGCTCTTCAAACATCCATTGTTAAATGGGAAGTTTTATACCAGAGTTCTTTTATTTACCTTAAGAACTTTCTGAAGTGTAACTTAACTGGATATAGGCTAAAGGTACTGATTAAATGTTATTTCTTGTTTGGTTCTATTTTGAGTGGAAAGAATTGTTTCTGATGGTCTAATAGTCCCAGCACAATTCTGAAGAAGAGCGTCTCTCTATTACAGAAAGGATGCAGAATTGCATTTGTTTTCCTTCTCTTGCTCCCCTGTTCCTCCTACTACTTATGGTCCCTTAACTGAATTTGTTCTCTCTGTTCTGTTCTCCTGCATTGCGCTCAGCTTAGGTTCACCTCTCTTCCCAGTTTCAGTCCTGAGTCCTGTCATCTGCCACTGCAAATAACATTCAAGCCCTCTACCATGAGCCAAAGAAAATACTAGTATAGGTGAGAGCAGCCTCACGTTGCTGCCCTGCCTCTTTCTGCTTACCCTTTCTCCATTTCCACACTGAATCCCACTGTGCCCTGGAGAGTCTGAAGAATCTATATAGCCTGTTATGGAGAATTAGACCATATGAGCACAAGTTAATAAAGTAATCTAGATTGCTTTCCTTGGGGCCCTACACAGAGAAATAAATGGGACAGAATATTTTTCTTTTCAAGCATGCAACAGGACAGCAGCAGCTGCCTGTTCTATGCAGACAGTGCAAATTTTTCCTGTCTGTGCAGGCAGCATTTTGCTAACTTTGTTCACCTGTATCATAGGGATGATGGTAAAAGCTGATTAGGGGGAGTAGAGTAAAGCATGTGACCACAGAAGATAAGGCTAAATTTCTAATGCAAGAGTGATTTCCCACTAGCATGATGCTCTGATCTTAGCAGATGAAAATTTATTGCCTTTCTCTATATCTTCTTCTGCATTTTCCCAACTTTTTGCTTCCTAGTTCATTTCTCTTTCTGTTCTGCCTTAGCTGTAAGCTATAGCAAAGTGAACCTCCAAATCTCAGCAAATGTCCAAAACATTTTATGTTATAGTATACTTGAATAGCACAAGCTTACCATTTTTGAAAGTAGCACATCCTGTTATACAGAGGAATCCTTCAACTCTGGATAACCCCATGATCAATTGTCTCTTATCTCTGCCTTTCTACTATGACTTAGCCAGAATTCAGAGCGGGCTTTGTACTATGCAAAGCCTGAAAGAGAGAGATAAGAAGACAAAAGGAGAACTTAGAGACAAAGGTTGTTTTCTCTTATTCCAATTACGCAATTTACTTTGTCACCTGTTTTCTCTCTCTGATCTGTGGATTTCTTCCATTAAGGCTGTCTAAATGATAAAAACATTGTCTCCTAGGAAAAAGAAAAAATATAAGTACTAATGGGAAAAGAACACAAAGTCTTTTCATGAAGAATTTTTGCAGTATTGAAATGGTAAAGAAGATCAAGAGTTAATCTAAATCTTACTTATTGGCTTTTTTTTTAGATCCCTTTTAGTTTTAACTTTTCTCTCTTTGGACAGATGGTTTATTCCTGAACAAATCTGGCTGCTTTGAAGCAATGATTCCCTTGAATTTAGTTAACATCAAAACTGGCTAAAGAGGCAACATAATATTCTCTTGTCCTTTAGTGACAGGAGTCAGAGCATTTGCAGAGCATCTGCGGTTCACAGAATCACAAAGTAGATGAGGTGAGAAGGCCTTACTGGAGACCACCTAATTCAATGCACACAGCATAGTCACTTACAAAATCCAAGTCAGATTTTTAGTATCTTCAAGGATTGAGACTCCACAACCTCTCTGGGTAAACTGTAGGAAAGTGATTTCTTATGCTTAAATCAAAGCATTTAATGGAATATATATTCACAGAGAACTTGCTTCACCAAGACAGCCTGAAGTTCACTAGAATAATGTATTGGGTTTGCACGGCAAAGTTTTTTGTAGCCGAGGGGCTGCAGGGGTGGCTTCTGTGAGAAGCTGCCAGAAGCTTCCCCTATAAAGCCAATGCCAGTCGGCTCCAAGACAGACCCTTTGCTGGCCAATGCTGAGCCCATTATGCAACAATGGCATCAGAGAAACTGCAGTCAGAGAGTGAGAACATGTGAGAGAAACAACTCTGCAGATGTCAGTGAAGAAGGAGCGGGAGGAGGTGCTCTGGGCACCAGAGCAGAGATTCTCCTGCAGCTTGTGGTGCAGCCCATGGTGAAGCAGGTTGTGATGCTGCCCATGGAGGCCCACAGAGGAGCAGAAATCCACCTGCAGCCTGTGGAGAACTCCACACCAGAGCAGGCAGATGCCCAAAGGAGGCTGTGGCCCCATGGGAAGCCTACACTGGAGCAGGCTCCTGGCAGGATCTGTGGCCCTGTGGAGAGAGGAGCCCAGGCTGGAGTAGGGGGACGAGCTCTGAAGCCATATGTTCCTGAGGGACTGCAGACCTTGGAAAGGACCCATGCTGGAGCAGTTCATGAAGAACTGTAGTCCATGGGAAGGATCCATGTTGGAGAAGTTCGTGAAGGACTGTAGCCCATGGGAGGGACTCCATGCTGGAGCAGGGGAAAAGCATAAGGAGTCCTCCTCCTGAGGAGGAAGGAGTGGCAGAGGCAACGTGTAATGAATCGACCACAACCCCCATTCCCCATCCTTGTGCATCACTGCAGGGGAGAAGGTAGAGAAAACCAGGAGTGAAGTTGAGCCCAGGAAGAAAGGAGGAGTAGAGGGAAGGTGTTTCAAGATTTGGTTTTAGTTCTCATTATCCTACTCTGATTGGATTGGTAATAAATTAAATTAAATTTCCATGAGTTAAGTCTGTTTTGCCTGTGATGATCATTGCTGAGGTATCTCACCTGTCCTTATCTTGACCCACAAGATTTTTGTTATGTTTTTTCTCCCTAGTCCAGCTGAAGGAAGTGACAGAGCAGCTTTGGTGGGCACCTGGCATCCAGCTAAGATTAACCCACTATGAATAACAATCTAAAAATTATATCATATGGTAAATACTTACATCAAGTTAGTTACTTAGCATAGAACTTCCATCAAGTTCTTGGCATTTTTTTTGTACTGATATTAATTATGACACAAAAAACTCAACAAGCACAAGTTCTTATAGCTCAGGAAACCCTGACTCATTTTTTCTTCTGAGTTTTCTCAGTAAAACAGACTACCAGCATATTAGATTGTTGATATGAACTAACCTATAGATGAAAAACTGAAGAGGTATTTTTTAATTTCTTTTAAGTGTTTTCAAGGAACCAAAGTTCTTCCCGAAGAAAACAATTAAAACAAATAAAGTGGCTCTGAAGTGGACTTATCATAAACAACACAGCAAATATATATATATGCAGACAATAGAATGCCATAGGCAAGACAAGAAGACATAGTCTTTCCAGAAGAAAAACCACAGATGAAATTAATTTATCTGCAAAGGGTAAAAATGTAATCGGGTACAAAAGGAAAACAGTATCTGGAGAATTGTTAGACTTTGTGATCGGAGAAACAGCAAAGACAGAGTATGGTGGTTACCATGGTATTTCAGTGCTAGTTCAGTGCATATAAATTTTTGGTAGAGCAGTTGATATATTGTTCAGATACTGAAATGACATTAGTAAATGAAGAGCAACTACGACACATTGTGTAACTTGCTTTGTGAACATCCACCGTTTCAACTATCAGACATGGATATTTCTATCATTATTAAATATGCATACTAAAGTATTTCTCTGGTAAATCTAGCAAGATTATTTTACCAGTTGAGAGAGAGGAGTGTGGATGTGTGGATTAGGAGAGCTGAAAATGTTGCAGCCACATTAATCTGTCCACCATTAGAACCAAAATGTGGATGTCATGTCCGTGAACCTTCAAAGTTTCAATGTATCCGTTAACCATTTCTACAATTAATGAGTCTCCAGTTTGAAATACAATTTTCTTTCTCTCCATTAGTTCAGATATGTGGTTGAAGTGCATGGACAGATTAGAATGGTTAACTTTTTGTGTATGCTATACGTCCAATAACAACCGGTAATAATGCTTAGCTGGGCATTTACAGTTACAAGAAGTGCAAGGTCTTTTACTCCATTTTACTGAGACAGTATTTTTCTATAACACTAAAACTTATAGAATCATAGAATCAAAGAATGGTTAGGGTTGGAAGGGACCTTCAAAGGCCATCTAGTCCAACCCCCCTGCAAGGAGCAGGGACATCCCTAACCAGATCAGGTTGCTCAGAGCCCCATCCAACCTGACCTTGAACGTTTCCAGGGATGGGGCATCCACCACCTCTCTGGGCAACCTGTTCCAGTGTTCCACCACCCTCAGTGTAAAAAATTTCTTCCTTATGTTCAGTCTGAATCTACTTCCCTCTATTTTAAAACCATTGCCCCTCATCCTTGTTCAAACCATATTGATTATACATAGGTTTTGGACAAAATTCAATTTCACAATGATGAGATACAACTGCAGAGTATGTCATTATTCAGACCTTGAACTGTGTTGTATGTTAGTGTACCGGCTTTGTACAAGCCAGGACAAGTAATAGAGTCATATATGAAGAAATGGTAAAACAAGTAGATATAAAAGCAGGAAACAAGATTGAAATGGCAACATCATCTTTCTTCTTATTGACTGTAGTGGGTTTTGTTCTTGTTATTTTTGTCATCTGTTCTAAATTATTGTACTCCCATGTTCCACAACCGTAAAATGAGACCTGAGCAGTCACAGACAACTCTGCTGCAGAGCCAATGGGATATAAAACAATTGTGGATACATATGACTGCATTTGTGCATATTAAAGCACATGAATCAAAGTTTATGATGGCTTTATATGGCAGTAGGAAGACATATGAAACCTGATCTGATAGAGATTCATTGTTGTGGACAGATGTTACTTGGCATTGCAAAAAGTTTGATCGTATGAACTGATCTGGCCCTTGAGTGACCTTGAACCAACACCAGCTGCTGTGGCTGCAACACATTTGATCGGGTAGAAGGAGTGCCAAAGTCTGCTTTATTGCACTGCCAAAATGTGTCATTTGTACTGAATGTCAAATGAGCTCATGTTGTACATTTTTTACCTCTTGGAACTACTTAAAACTGTACCTTAAACCATTTCAGCCCAATATATAATACTCATTTTTGAATGTTAGTTCTGAATCTTTCTGTGAACATTCTAGTTTACTTATAATTTTAATTTTGATTAGTTAATCAGTCCTCTTCCTGCAAACATATTTAATATTAATCCAATAATATTACTAGTGCCATATTTGGTACAGAGAAGGGTGACAAAACAAAACCTCCTAGAAATAAATTATGTGAGTCTGGGCAACTTGGTTTTATAGTACTGAAAGTCTACATGCTTTCTGCTTATTTAGTTTGAACTCCTTTTTAATACATCAGTATTAAAATAACGCAAAAGAGACCCGTCTTGTTTATACTATATCCTATACCATATAATTTGAGAGTTTAAAAAAAAAAAACCCTTAGAGAAGAAAATATTGTCAGAACTATATTTTAAACACAAAAGGAAAGGTATTAACATCAGCTAAATTGCTTTTTCTTCTGACATCTCCATTTAAGTCCATTTTAGAAACTCTAAAGTAATAGAAATCTGAAATTACAGCAAGAGAATGGTATATGATATTTATATACTTAGTAGTATAAACAGTTCTTTAAAGCCCTAAACCCACATTTTCCATTATTTGAGTTTAGTGGTGGTTTATAATAAATAATGAGAAATCCATTATTTTCCTAAAACTACTTTTGGGATATTTTACTAGTATTTTGTTTTCCCTTAAAACATTTTGATTATACACATGGACAACTGCCATTGTAACTTCCACTTGCCAAGTAAGGCTAATTATACTTCTGGCACTGGCTGTTCACAGTAAGTAACCTGGAAGGTAACAAAGGAGAGAAAGTACATTTCCATACATCAAAGTTTAATCTTTCACAGGCAATACAATATGACACAGGACTAGAAAGGCATGGAATCTGCAAATTTTTTTCAGTTTCAGTCTTCTTGGGAGTCTTCCTTGCCTAATTTTTATACTGAGTAATTAACTTGGAGACAAGTCCATTTAATGAACATATTGGGAGCCTGATACAAGTGTTTAATCTCAAGGGCTGCAAACAAAATTCTCTAGGGGTTATCACTAGGAGTTGTGTTCCCTAGTCTGACCTACCCCTTAGCTGCTTTTCTAATCATTTGTCTTTATTCTTCTATTTCTTTAGGTGAGATCCAGTTGAAAGCACAAAATGGCAGCACATAGTTTTCTGTCTAACTGACTGCTTCTAGATAGGTGGCAAATGTGATCCTATTCAGTCCTACCTTCCTTTGGCATGTTTTCTGTAAGAAGGAATGCAGGCTGTTTGTCATCAGTGCTGCAGTGCCCCAAGTATAAAATGTCCTCCAGCCTACTCCAAATCCTTTGGCAGAGATTTAATTCTGGGACTCAGAACCCAAGGTCAGAGGAAATGATATCTTCTGTTTCATTTCTGATTTACTACAGTCTGCTGTATCTAATGACTTTAGCTCCTGTGTCACTAAAACAAGAGGAACAGTCAATGTTTAAATAACAGACCACTCATCTCCTAATCATAGGATATGCTTAGACAACCAGAAAGCTCTAATTTAGCATACAATTTTCTCTGGGCTGGATCACTATGACTGAAGAATAGGTGCAGATCCTTGGTATGCTACAAAGTCCAAATACTATGCACGTAAGTGGAATGACTACAGAAAAAGATTCAGTTCAGCAGATGACCTCTGTATGTCTACATAGGATTAAGGATTTCTGCCCAGTCAAAGTCTTATGAACATGAAGATTATGTGATTGTGTTTATTCTCAGGGACTAACCCAATATTAAAGCATTCTGAGGCACATCCAGGTTTTATTTTAAGAAACGAAGATTTATTTAGCTGAACTTACCAATGAATCATTCCTTTGGCACTAAAATGAGACTAATTGAATTCCAATTAAATGAAAGATAAGGATAAGAGAAGAGAAGACAGACAGATACTGCATAAGTTAATTACTCATAAAGTAGTAGCAATTATGCTGACATTCAGAGGGTGACGATACAGCACGTACAGTAGAAATTCTTTGGGCTAATAAAGGCTCTTCACTTATTCTTTTCTAGAGCTTATCTGTATAGAGCAGCTTACAGTATACTCACAGAAAGTGTTAATCCATGCCTATTAGACGTATTTTATTAGTTTTAAATAGTGAGTAAAACCCAAGCAATTCAATTTCATGGCCAAAAGCAAACCATCCCAACATTTATAATATTTCAGGCTATTTGAGGGTGTTTAATGATTCCCCAGTGACATTCAGTGGTTGTTGGAATTATGACAGAAAACATTTATGAAGTTCTAAAACAGTTTTTATCTTTAAAAAAATCTAGTGTCACCTTGAAAGTAAATAGCAGTAGAGAAAGTAAACACGGGATGTTTTTAAGAAATGCATGTAAAATCAAACCAGGAAAGCAGTAATACTGCTTTTAAATCACAAAGGAAATCCAGTCGAAGAGTACCAACCATGACCAAAATTACTAAAAGAAGTCATTCTGGGAGATTATGAGAAGTTGAGTAGACTGTATTTGTGCTATAGGATCCTTCTTCAAAGTCATTGCACTAGCAAAGGATGCAAAAGTTAATCCAATGTATCTCCTTTTTGCACATTGTATAAGTATGTTATCTATTAACTAATGTTTTAGGAGGCAGAAAGAGAATTCCTTTTGACCATTCTACTACATAATACAGAATTTTAGAATTTATGAAGTTGTACTAGTATTAATAGGATAATTCAATTATTTATCATATCAGTTAAATGAAAGAATATATTAAAAAAATGATCTTTTATCATGCTGGTACATCATTTTTATAATTACTGTTCCCATTAACATTACTGTAAAGTTTTATTTCATTATTTCTTTCTTAAATTTTAATGTTTATTGACTGATTTTCTTAAAAATCAAATTCAATGCCGGAACAGACTAATTATCTACCTACCATAACGCCAAAATAATTTCCAACTGAAGTATTAAAAAAGCAAAAGATATCTTAAACATAGATAGATATTTGCTATTGATGCAGAGTATAATTCTGAATTTTGCTGTATACTTCGATCTTGAGGCTCATTACACAGTTTAAGTAGAATAATTAATTCTGAGATTAATGCCTCTGATTAAATAAATGAAAATACTAATGTTATTAGAATATGTTATGTACTACGTACTGAAAAAATTCTAATTGGCCTTGATATGAATTATGTCTTTTACAATTTATGTCTTAATCAAAGAGCAAATACTGCTTTGAACCGACCTACATGCCATTAACTAAAAGTTCATGGTGGACAAAAGCCTTCCAGTGTTGGCAACCCGAACAGTAATGTTGTGACAATGGCACATCAGTTTTAATAAAGAGACATTCAATGACTGCATGCAGTTAACTTTGTAGCTCTTTTTATTGTCATTAAGCACTCTCAGTTTGTTTTGTAACACTCTGCAATACCCTGCATGCAACAGTTTCTGCTTAAAACGAAATAAGTTCTGCTCATGTTAAATTCTGTTCTCAGTGTCATCTGTGTAAGGTGATTAAGTTGTTATTCCTGTTATTGTGAAGGATATTATTGCAGGAATATGATAGTAATTTTCATTAGGAGGAGAAAGTATCCTCAGGTGCAGAATGTGAATGTATACACGTGCCATGGTTTGGAATAAGACAAAATAAGTGGTTTTTGTCAAAAATAGGAAAAAATACTTGATACATTATTATGAGACTTACAGTAAGTCTATGAATGTTTATATTCTATATTCAGAAAGAACATGCCACCCTTGACGAACACTAGGAGGACGCTGTTGTCAATGTTACCAATGTACGTTCAACACTGTTTTTTTCTTAACAGATCCTGGTAGAAGAAATTAGTATCTCGTCAAATACCACAGAATAAGCAAGATCAAGTCTCACTCATACTCATAGACAAGTCCTTAATGAGAAACTTGTAATGATATCATATATCTTGGCCATAATTCAGTGACAGAAGCAAATTCCTGTGGTGCAGTTTTTAGAATTTGCTGCTGTCTCCAACTTGCCACTGTGAAAACTTTTTCTGCAGTTCAGTAGTTGGACTTTGACCATAATGACCACTTTATCTACAATAAGTTTCTTTAGAGGAATGTACTAATCCGTGACTCTGGACATGTGTCAAGTTGCACTTGTGCTGTACAAGTGGAGAACTTGTATGATGCTCTACAAAGATAAACATTGGTATACAGGTTTGAAAAGGTTGTTTCAAAACAGTCCTGGTTTTTTTTTTAGACGCTTTAGGAGCAACATTCAGATGCTTTTCCATGAAGTCAGTTCTCTTACTTACTTCAAATTGCATCCCCTCCTTGAGGTGTTCAAAAAATAAGAAAAGAAATATCATCCAGCACCTATTTCAGTACTTGTTAAATTGTATGCAGTACTCTCACATTTACGGTATTTCTGCCAAAGCATGAACATACTTGCATGGAGCTGTGAGGTCCATGTTTCTCTTTCTTCCAGCATGGCCCTTCAATAGCCTACAAGTATGAATGACAAGTAGAACCATGCTTTCCCTGTATATACTAGAATGAGATTCCCTCTTTCACAATATGTGGAACAACTAGGTGGTCATTTCACGCTGACCAGTATCTAAAGTGGAAAGAGTTCATTTCTTTACTTTTCCAAGTTCTTTCATCTACTTTTTTGTACTTATTTTTAATATTATTCTTAACATACAGTCCTTCAATTTCTTTTTGGTTCAAGAGATGGTAAGCATTACCTCTTTGTGCTCATTTATGCAAGTATTTTTTCCTGTGGGTTGTGGCTTTTTCTTTTTTTTCACCCTCAGAATATTGGAACTAATTAGATCTCAGCAAGCAATAATGCTCATGTTACCATATTAGAGTAATCAGTTCATAACTACTCTAATAATGGCTAATTATTATAAAGATTACTAATGATTAACGGTTTTCCTAAGGGGAATATTGGTCAGGTCTGAACCCTGTCGTGACAGTGAACCTAGTTTCTGTGGATGGAGCTTTAACTAAATGACTCTTGCAGTTCCTTGTGTTCTATGCAAAAGCGGTTCTGGGTTCTTCAGCTGAATTTTGCTCCCTCATGTCTTTCTGGAAAAGCTAATACTGTCAAACAACATTACAAGGGAAATAACCCACAGTATCTCATTTCTAAACTGAGAAGAAAGTTTGAATATTTGCTAGGTAGTACCTGTAGGAAGTCCAAGACACAATCAATCTTTTGATCACTGCTTTACTTCTTGATCTAGGTCACTTTTAAGCATATAGCTAACCAGCTTTTTAAAAAGCTGCACGGTATCCAGTCTAGGTATGACTAAGAAATTTATTCTCCAGGGGTGTTAAACTGATACTTTTCAATAACATGTGAGTTTACACTTGAGAACTGTAATGAAAGAATGAAAATCTTTTAATATAAATGAGAAGAAAGAAGTCAGGAAGAAAATTTCCCTCAGAACCGAACTCTGTAAGGTATCTAAGCCTGCAGACAGTGAAAAAAAAAGATGATTTGACTATTGCTGACAAGAAGATGAAAATTCTCTTCACCTTTCTCTTTCCACACCTTGAATATCTGTTCAAAATGTCAGATATAGTAACTGATTGCTATAGAATTTTCTAGATTTTGTATTTATTTTATATTTTCTCAATGAGCAAAACATATCTACTATTATCCTAACTATCAGCTATGTGTTAACTATGTAGGATATTTAGCATTTATAATTCTCGACTAGAAGCCAAGCACTGGAGATCTGAAGTGCCAGCTCTGTCCTTATCTTACCCTACGGCCTTAGGAAGCTGCTTCAACTTCTTCATTTTTCCATCTGAAAAATAGAGATAACATTTTCCTATCTACATAGCAGGAGTCTTTTGAATTAATTGATGTCTTATCAATGTTAAGCAAAAGCAAAGCATTTAATCAAAATCAGTATTTCTATAAAAATGGTTTAGCAAAATAGGTTTTAGTCTGTGGGGAGATCAGTTTAAAACCTTCTGGGATCAGTATTTTCAAGTCATGATCAGTTTTATGGACTGCTGGGGAGTTTTCATCTGTGGTGGATGAATAAAATCAACAGTTTATTTACTGAGATGACAAGCATGTCAGCTAGCAGAAAATCTGATAGGCTGCATATAACACAAAGAAATAAAATGACACTCAGAAATGTAGATTGGCATGTATAACCATAAACTAACTATAAACCCTCTTTCAAATTGAGCAGATGTAATTTCAGAGTAATTCCAGACTCTTCTGTAGAAGTAAGACTTGTAGTGAATATTTGGGAAAGAAAAGCAGTCACACAGACTTTTTCAGTCAATTAAGGCTTCAAAAGGAGAGAGGTGATAAAAATGAGTTTGTTTCAGGAAACTTTAATGAATGAAAATTTAAGTTTCCCTTTTTCTTTCTTTCTTTCCTTTTCTTTTTTTTCTTTTTTAATGAGTAAGTAAATGAGGAAACAGATTTGTGTTGATTAGCTACTGAGATCCTTTTTTGTCACTCTTAGAATCATAGAATCATAGAATCATAGAATCATAGAATGGTTAGAGTTGGAAGGGACCTTCAAAGGTCATCTAGTCCAACCCCCCTGCAAGAAGCAGGGACCTCCCTGACTAGATCAGGTTGCTCAGAGCCCCATCCAGCCTGGCCTTGAACGTTTCCAGGTATGGGGCATCCACCACCTCTCTGGGCAACCTGTTCCAGTGCTCTACAACTCTCATTGTAAAAAATT
>WHYT01016842.1:379037-474673 GCA_009806455.1 Tetrax tetrax | reverse complement strand
CAGAGGTGTTTTCCAATTAAAAAACTATGTAGCAGTGGAAATCTATTCCTCATCCTTCATTGTAGAACTGAAATCATAGCAACCAACTTATAGCTTTGACTGCACTTAACTGCAGCATAAAGAGCCTGAGAAAGGATCTTTTACCACTTCAAAGTCACATCTTAGCATATTCTTTATTTTTCCTTCCTTAGCCATTATTATCTTGTCTATAAAGCTAAGCTCTGTTATCCTCTAAGGACCCACTAGGGATGCATCCTTGAAGGGGAGGTGGGGGCACCCACTCAGTTATCTAGAGAATGGAGAACACAATGAAAAGTCTACCTTTTTCAGATGATGCTAAACTGTATTTGGCAGCTGATTGCTGCAATGTTGGAGAAAAAAATTGGAAGAACCTCGGAAAGCCAAATGGGCAAAATGTGTAAAAACAGTTTCAGTATAGATAAATGAAAAGCAGTGTAACTAAGGAAAACTAACACAAATCATTCTTGTGTAATGCTTAACTTGGAACTGGTACTTGCAACTCAGGAAATAGGTCTTTCAGCCATTGACAGTTTTCAGAAACCAAAAGATCAACTTACAGAAGAATCAAAATGACAATGCCGCCCATCATCTGGAAGGGTATTGAAAACCGGAAGAAGGGTGACTTTTTGCTGCAATATAAAATTCTCATGTCTCAACATCTTGGTGTCATACGCAGTTCTGCTCCATGCATTTCAGGAAACATATTTGTGAGGTAGAGAAGCACAATTAGAATGATGAAGGGAATAGAGCGTGAGCATGTACCTCATGAGGAGAGAGCCTGACACTTTTTTGTTTTGAAAGGAAAACTACTTAATGTAAAGGTTTTAAATTTCCAGCAACTGCCAGTTCTTAGAGTTAATTTTTCTACCTCCTAAGTCTAAAAAAGAAAGATATTTACCCTGGCTCTGAAGGAACACTTCTTCAGTAAACCAGAAAAGACTGGGAATCTCTGAAAAAAATAATTATTTTTTTTTTATTAGATGCACCTGAAATAAATTGCAGAGAATAAAGTGTGAAAACATCTTTATATCTACAATCAAAATAATAAGTTGTTGGGCTTGTACAAAGAAATAGTATGTAGTGCAAAATCCATGGAGTTATCATTAGATAGTTTGAAATACAAATACATTCTGCAATTTCTGGATGACTAAGGCATTGCAGGGGGAGGGAGGTTTTATTAAATATTGATTTATTATTTGTGAAATGTCACTGTAGCAAAATGCAGGCTGATTTTATATTTATAGCAACTATTTACATTACTTCAAAAGTACTGGAGGATTCATGATAGATTTTCTTTCTTTTCTATTTTTTCAAAATAAAATAAAAGTAATTTATGCTTCCTCATCTATATCAGTGCCTGCTTTCCAAGCAGAGTCTTATCTGTTAACATATTTAATTACACAATATTTTTCTCCAAGGCTTTTTATCAGATTTGTGCTCCTTCTAGTTCTCAAACCCTCCAAGTTCTTATGACCTTTTAATGATATTTAATTTCTTTCTCCAGCTAATCATGAAGGGTTTTCAATGCTGTCAAGAAAAACTATTTGCTTTCAATCTTTGTATTTTTCAGAGAAGATAAATGTCAAGCTTTGTTTTTTGAATACAGCTCCTCACTTATTACAGCCTAGAGTTGCACAGATACATAACTGTCTGTCTCCAACACCTTAATGAAAAGCACTATTAATCACAGAGCATTTGTCTGTGCATGGATTCTCTTATCTTATGGTGAAAATCATAGTGACTTTCTCACAATACGAGTGGGATTATTCTGCATCTTTATTAACTAGTGACGGGACAATTTCTCCTCAGAAAAACGCTTCAACATATGCTTACTAATAGACATAGACTTTTTTCAACTCTCTTTCAGCAGCACATTGAAAATATTGATCCTTGTCTATCTCTGGCCTATTTCAATCCATTCAATTTGCTGTGCTTCTAGTGCTCTTTGTTCTTTTCTCCTACACTTTCTACCATATAATGCTGAATCTGCCTCCTCCATCTCCAGTATGTATGTATGTATGTATGTATGTATGTATGTATGTATTTATTTATTTATTTATTTATTTAGTCATAAATCCAGCTTGCCAAACCTGACAAGATATGGATTCACTTACTGGTTCTGGCACAGACCAGCTTCCCTATCCTCATCACAGGTCGTATTAACTGTTTGCAAACCAAATAAGAATGATAAACTGAGACAGTAGAAATGTCCACATTAGAAAATTATGTTCTGTTCAGATTATTTCAAAAACATTATTTCAGAATATACATTAATTTTTTTTGTTAGTCCATACATTAAGTAAAAGTGACAGTATTCAAGATAATTTAGCCCAACAAAGCAAAATATATATTTTTAGCAATTTTTTCCTCTGGATCTTTTCACTGTTTTAATTTAATACCTAATGCAGATCTTGATGGCTAATGATTAATATATTAGTTGCTCAGAGAACTCTCATTGCATATAGAAGTATTTTTGACATTCATAATCTTTAAAGCAATGCAAAACTGATAGATTGTGAGAGGCTGGACTATATGACATCCAGAAGCCCATTCAAAAAAACTATCACGATCTCTGAACTTTTACAAAACTTTGAATGCTCCAGCTAAATAAATTTATATCTTAAATTGATTAAGTCCATTCATCATTTTAACTACAAGCCTTGAAACGTCTTCACAATAAAATCCTTTACTGCGTAAGGGTAAAATGGTCTCCTTAACGTCAAAGAGGATTTCTTTACTCTTAGCTGTAATTTTTTTTTTGGCTACTAATAATAACACACTTAGAAACTCTTAATTTCACCTCTGATCTTAAACTTGAAATAACAGAATGGTTGAAGTAGAAAAGGACCTCTGATAATCGCCTGTCTTGCACAAACCAGGGTCATCACCTACAGCAGGTTGCTCACAGTCATGTCCCATTGGATTTTTAATATCTCCAACAATGGACATTCAACAACCTCTCCGGGCAACCTGTGTTAGCATTTGGTCACCCTTGCAGTAAAAAGTGTTTCCTTAAGCTTCAGTGCAATTTCCTGTGTTTCAATTTGTGCCCATTGCCTCTTGTCCTATCACTAGGCACTACTGAGAAAAATCCGGCTTCATTGAATCCTGAACATTCAATCCAATGTACATTAAGTAAGTTTGCCTATGAGACTAAACTAGTAGGACTCCCTCAGGGGTAGATATGCCTTACAGAGAGAGCTGATAGATTAGAGAGCTCGGTAATCACCAACCATATGAAATTTAACAAGACCAAGTGCCAGATTCTTCACTTGGGATGGGGTAATCCTTGTTATGCTTACAAACGGGGGGACAAGAGGCTGGAGAGCAGCCCTGCAGAAAGAGATCTGGGGGTTAGGATTGATGACATTATGTATATTCGTGTTTTGTCATTTTGTCTGCAGGGCACGACATACAGACAGTAGATAAATCATAATTCTGTTCTGCACAGATGACACTTTGCATTTGATATTTGACATGTTCTTTTGGACTGTAAAAATGTATGATATCTTGGATTAATTCCTCAAGGGAAATTCAGTGCTGTGTATATTGCTCCTCAATATACTACTTTGATCTGGAAGAATACAATATTTTGTAATACTGAAATATTCTTCTGAGATGTTTTTAAAGATCAGGTAGTAGCTTCTTTTTAGGCCAAGTATTTTGCTTTAAATTAAGTTTAGTTCTGCTTACCAAGTTTCAGTTGCTCCATTTATCTGCAAGATAAAATTGCTATGAATTAATTTAAAATAAATAAAAACTTTCCTCTGATTTCTCCGCCTGTCCTGTTTCTCAGGTACAAATTTTATCATCTCTGACCAGTCTCTAGTCACCTCATAGATCTGCCCCTAACCTGCTCCTATTCATCCACTAATGTGCCAAAAAAATCCTAGTGTTCTCTCCCAGGCCATCCTAATACACTCTCAGTGTAAATAGTCTGACTCATTGACTCAGCAGTCTCCGTGCATGGCACTAACCCAAAGGCGAAGGTGAGTAGGAAGAAGATGAGTGTGCTTATGCCAGTGAGAAACAAAATTGAGATCTGTGTTCTGAAATACTATTGTGAGTCTGTCTTGGTTTGGAGTTTACTATAATTAAAGGCTATATAGACAATCTGGACATGCAAGACAAAAAAAGGAAAGAGTACAAGTTCTATGCATATGAAAGATATCCAGGAAGATAAAAAGTTTTTTTGATCAAATGTAGAGTGGGAGTAGATGTGTGTAGATCTGGATAGTGGGAGGAAAAGAGAACAACTGAGAATTACCATTAAAGTCATCAAGTTATTGCACTTGACAATTTACCTAGATGTAAACAATCAAAATACATTTAACATAATGAAAATTTTTTAGCTTTACTATTTGATTTGATTGCTCATGATGTGTTGTATATGAATGTCTCACATGTATATCTAGGAGTTTTTGCCTCGTGTCTCTTTTGAAAGAAATTATTTATATTTTGATCGTATTTAAAATGTTGCACTTGCTTTTAGCATTTATTCATGAGGCTGTCTATTCATGACTAAAGTAATGTAGTGAGAGTGATATTTTTTCTTAACATACATCTTAATTTTACATTTACAATATATTTACATTTACAATAATTTTCCTGTTCTGAATCTGCAAATCTAACAATTCCTTTCATGTTCTCAGTAGAGAAAATATTAAATTTGGTGAAGAATTTAAAGTAGGATTGGGTAATGTGCCTATCTGCTTAATATAGTCCACATTCCTGTCTTGATGTTGTCTACCTACAGAAGAGGTTGGAAGCAGCTGACAGGCAGAGATGATCATGGTGTTGTAAAGTGAACATTGTTCACCTAGTTCTCACATGATTTTCTCAATGAGCAATTTTCCAAAGCAACCATATTACCCAGAGGAAAGCTTTACTGATAAAGTTAGAAAAGCGTGTGGACATCTGTAAAATTAGGTTCACTGTTTGAAATTGTGGCCTGAAAACTGCTAGAAAAGAGCCTCTCTGCAATGTATGTTTATTGGTTCACATTAAGGGATATCCACCAAACGGTTAGATGTATATATAGTTTTAGCTGAGTTGTGACATATAGCATACATTCACAGAATAGAAGAAGAAAACAAGTCATAGAGTGATCTCAAACCTTTTGAAATCAGATGCACTATTTCTGTTGTATTTATTGGTCCGCTAAAAGGCTTTGAACTACTATATATTTTTTCATGATTTATAGATGTATGCTATCTTAAGAGTTTAAGGAAATTACAAAATGACAGATTTCTAAAAATTATTATATGCTGTTGTTGACTATCTGTAATTTTTTTCCAGGTGTTTGCCACATTTAACTATATAGAATTGCTTAATTACTTGAATAGAAAATAATGAAATTCAGACTTTTCCATTTACCACTCTTTTATTTGCAGAATGAGTCATATGGCTGTTTACAAAATTGGAAAATCTTTCAAAGTGATTTATACTCAGCCTATTACCTTT
Source organism: Tetrax tetrax (assembly GCA_009806455.1). NCBI lineage: Eukaryota > Metazoa > Chordata > Aves > Otidiformes > Otididae > Tetrax > Tetrax tetrax. The sequence goes on along the minus strand of WHYT01016842.1, from coordinate 469,189 downwards.
ATAAAGAAAGTCCTAAAAACCAATTAAAAGTTTTGAAGTGTAATTTGTTTGACAAGGTCTCTTTTCAAATATGGATTGTCACAATAATTGCTTGTGGCACATGCAACTTTCTATAGAGATGTTAGCAGTGGTTGGAAAACTTTTTGTATGTTCTATGGAAGTTAATTTAACTTGATGCTAAAACTAAGCACGAAACTCTCATTTCCCAATAGCAAGGGTTTTTTATCTGACTCAAACACGGAATGTTTAATCTTCATTTCAGCAGCTGTACATAGTGGTTTCTTTCCACACTTGAGCTTTGCCTCACCACCTAATAAAATCCCTTCTAAACCAAAAGAAATTATATGCTTCCATTTCAGCTTTGGGGCTAATGAACAACACTGAACTTCTTGTACTGAAGTCTTGGCAGTTCAGAATAATACAACTAGGTCTGAATGTTTGCAGAAGGTTGGTAGTTCCTGTATGTGTGCGGACCATTGCATTATGCATCAGACAAAATAGTTTTAGAGATGCCTATGTTTACAAGATTTTTCACAAGTAACTTGATGAAATCTGCTGAAGAGAATTCTGACTGATGTATTCAATGAAAAGAAAATTCAGTCTTCCTCAACACATTTTTTAAAATTAAAAATAAACACAAAATAATTCCTGTTAAAGTTTCACAATCTAATTTTATTTAATTATTCTATAATGAGATAAAAATTTGATCATCTAAATCTAATAATTTAATCCAAAATGTAAGTATAACATGAACTTTCCACTGGCCAAATTTTGTGTTCTTAAATAGGCTTAGTACATTTTCTCAGTATGTACACATATTTATTTTTCTGCTTGTCTTACTGTTTTCTTAAATCAACTAAGGTTGATAGACTTATTCTGTCAGATTAGAAAATTTGACATTAACCAAAGAAAAAAAAAGAAAAAAAACCCACAACCTAAGCTAAGACATTTGCAAGCCACTGATGGTTCTTTCCATTGAATATCTAAACCCCTCATATATTACTTCGGTTGAGGATGGATTTGGTAAAAACAAATAAATAGGAACAAAAAAGAGAGAGAGAAATCACTATACAGAATCTTCAACATTTAAGTATGTTTTTACTGAGCTGGTGTATCTGGAAAATTTGCATGTATGAACCTCTATGAACTGTGCTGTACTGCAGAGCAGGATAACTACAGATTTAAATTTCTATCTTAAAGAATCTGTGACCAGATTTGACACCAAAACTGCATATTTGTTTTCATAATCTGCATATGGTTGCAAATCTGCATACTGTCTTATGAATTCCCTTTTCTCCTTTTATATAAACAGTAAACTTCATCTTTGGCTTTAATTTGTTACAATTCTTCTACCTTGCATTTGTGTTGTATTTTGTCTAGTAGTGGTTTATTTGCAATAGTCTCGTTTGCAAGTGGTAAATAGCATATGATGGATGATCCATGTTCTTACGATGGTGTGTACCCCCATCTGGGCTCAGAGGAGCTAAAATCAATTGATTTTCTGCACATGTTCAAAAGTACATGCTTAAGTGTTTTTCTGCATGGGCGGCAGATCTATGTGCTTTTGAGTATTTTGTGGACTAAGAAATCTACACCCCTAATGGTTTGCTTTTCTGTTTTGCTTTGAAGAAACACATTTCAAGATAGACTACCAAGGATCAAATGTAATTTTTAAGTTGGTATTTGTCCTGGTTTTGGCAGGGATGGAGTTAATTTTCCCCTTAGTACCTGACGTGTTTTGGATTATTTGGATAAATGGCAGGTGATAGATCTGATAGGTGATAGACACTGAGCTGCAGTGCAGGAGAGACCACTCAAGCTGGACTTGTACTGTATAAAGGAGGATGGAGAAGTGAAGTCCCTGCAGCTCTTCCACACTGGTCCACAACAGCATCTGCTTTCAGTTCCATAGGTTTAAATATTCCTGGACAAGTTAATGCAATTATTCTGATTTTTTTTTTTTTTTTTTTTTAACACTAGTATTAATGACTGGATCTTGCCCTGAAATGTCAGCAATGCGATTATCCAGGCTATGCAATTCCTGTGTTGTGGGTTAACTCAAATTGGCGACTCAGCCCCACAAAGCCTCACTTCCCCCCAGCAGGATGGGGGAAAGAATGAGAACAGTGAAAGTGAGAAAACTTGTGAGTTGAGAAAAAGACAGTTTAACAGGTAAAGTAAAAGCTGCACACTCAAGCAAAGCAAAACAAGGAATTCATTCGCTACTCCCCATCGGCAGGCAGGTGTTCAGCCTTCTCCAGGAAAGCAGGGTTCCATCACAAGTAACAGTTGCTTGGGAAGACAAACACCATAACTCAGAATGTCCCCCCTTTCCTTCTTCCTCCTCCAGCTTTCATTGCTGAGCATGATGTCACACAGTATGGGATATCCCTTTGGTCAGTTGGGGTCAGCTGTCCCAGCTGTGTCCCCTCCCAACACCTTGTACACCTCCAGCCCATTCACTGGTGGGGTGGTGTAAGAAGCTGAAAAGACATTGGCACTGTGCAAGCACTGTTCAGCTTTAACTAAAACATCCCTGTGTTAGCAACACTGTTTTGGTCACAAATCCAAAACTTAGCATCATACTAGCTACTATGAGGAAATTTAACTCTCTCCCAGCCAAAATCAGTACATCCAGTCAAGGGAAAGAATGTGCTAGTGGCTAATCATCAGTAAAATGAAAGTGAAAAGCTATTTCTTGAACCTCTCCTTTAACAGGAATGACGCCTCCATGCTTACCTTAGAGACCTTGTGGATTTATACTACTTAAAGACTTCTGCACAGTTGTACAGTTTTTAAAGAGTGCAGCAACTGCTGGTACTACCACATTTTTGTTCTCCAGCACACATTCTCAGTTTGCAAAACAACTACTGACTTGTAATGAAGAAGGGAAGGTGGCAACACCAGGCTCATGCAGCAGCCTGTGATTGACTTGAGAAGTCTATCTACCCGGCTCCCATTACTTTATTTTCCCACTTTCACCACTATGTTGGTGAAAAAGAAACTTAATGCTGGGCAGTGCTCAGACTACTGCATTTAATAGCGTAAGACAAAGTAATGGCTCCATCATCTAATTATATGTCTCCCTGATGGACTCTGTATATGGCTTTGGTTAGAAATACTAATGACAAAAGAACTAATGAAATGGTCACACCTGGTGGAAAGTGTTCAGACAAATTTGGAAACCTCATGACTGCCAACTGGCTCATCTGGAAATACAGAAACATGTTCAGTGGAAGAAGGTTTATCTCCTGTACTAGCTCTTTTCTTTAAAGAAGTTTTCAAAAATAGTTTTGTCCCCATCTTTGTCTCAAATTAAGAATCCAGGAATTGTGTTGCACCACATTAAAAGACTACTGGTATGCTGGATGTTCTCTGGCATATAAGAAAGAAAAAGTAATATGAAATAAACATTTAAATTAAATAAACGTGGGGTTTTTTTTCTTTACTGACATAAAAGTAGCCAGAATACAGTGCATTTGTATAACTTCCAAGATACTAGGAAGCAAGTCTGAAATGGTTCTATGCCTTTTCAGGCTTAGTTGATTATGTCTTGGAAAAAAAAACGTATTTTTCTTTTTTTTTTTTTTGTTCTCATAATATTGACTCTAATGCAGCAATAACAGAAATGGTGATATTTAATAAATTATGCCTTATCAGAATTATGAATTAGGCTTCACTTTGTTCAGGTTTGCCTATTCAGGGCTTGAGGTTGTAAGTGATTACATATCTTTTAATTATTATGCTTTATACTTGTTCTTCAGCTTATGTTCCCATGCCTTATTTACTACAGTGATTTTAAACTCTTCTTTTTCCTCTATTCCCTTTTCCCCCGGTCCTTTTTTTTTTCTCATTAAATGAGACTGACCAAGAAAACAGAAGAACTGAAGAACCCTTCATACTTCACCTTAAAGAGGAGAAGTTTTGGTATTATCCTTATTTTCCAGAAGAGAATTTACAGTTACAGTATCAATGAAAAATTTGAAAGCTCCCAATTATTTATGACCTTTCAGTTGAGATATTTAAAACTTAGTGATGTTTAGGAAGTTCTCATCTCACTGCAAATTGAACATATATTTAGTCACACTTCTCTAACAAAATAATTTTTGCAAAATATAAAATCATTTCACTGTCAACATCCATTAGTTAATTCTTAGAGAATCAAAGACATGGACTCATGAGGAGTTGCTAAAAACTGCTTTGGGCCCAAAATCTGTGATTGTGCCATAGCTGTACAGCTGAGAACCATACAATTTAGGGCAGCAGTGAATTATTTCATCCTAAGATCATGCTTTGTCTTTTTATGAAATTGGTTTAATTTCCTAAATACTTCTCTGCTAAGAGTAGCACTGTAGGTGAGGACGTCACAAGCAAGAGCTTTCCCACAGATACACAGCTCAGCTGCAGGTGTGCTCTGCCCCATGGCTGTGGAAAGTCAGCTCATCATCCCGCTGTTACTGAACTGCTTATCTGAGATGTGCACAAAGGGTTGAGCTAAACATTTTACAGGCTTTGTTTGGCATTTGCCATCTTACATTTTGCAACCTTAATTAATTTTCAAGCAGCTAGTTGTCTGAAATTTAGTGTAATATTTTAATATGAAAGTGTCTGAAATTTAATGTAGTATTTTAATATGAAACAGTATATTTCATAGAGCAACACATTGTTATTCTGTAAAAAGTTGAGATTAATGGCATTACACTCCTTTCTGCAAAGGTGGTGAACCAAGGCACCATTCTTTTTATTGAGTCATCCTGAAATAATTTATGTTCAAAATTTGATAAAAATAGAACTTTTTTTTTTTACAACTCAGGTGTACTGGTGAAATAATCTGAATCTATTTTGTTACTGGATATTGAAGTCGTATTTTGTTTCTCTTCCCACTAAGTAGAAAGGATCTCTATTACATAAACGTTACTCCACAGCAAATCTCCACATTCAGAGACTTGAAAAGTAAATAAAAAAGGAATAAGTCATAGCGCCTGTACTGCACTGTTCTGAAAGGAAACCACTCTAAAGGAGTGTGTTACACAGATTGTGGGCCTCATTTGGATGAAGAGGCTTTTTACACTCTGGAGAACTTTCAGTATTAAAAACAAAAGACAAAAGAACAGGACTTCTCCAGCTTTTCCCAGTCCATAATCTTATTTGGTACTTAAAATGGCTCACTAAATTCACAAGCTTTTATATAAAGCACTCTTTCAGCATTTGTTAAAAAGTATTTATTGCCTGAAAAACACTATGGACTTGACTGCAGTCTATACTAACCTTTATAGTACTGTGTTTTAAATCAATATTTCTAAAATTAGTGGAGCAGACCAACTACACTTCCTCAACCAGCACACCAAGGACAGGCAAAGACCATGACATAGTGGGTATGCATAAACATTTAACAACTTAACATAGCAAAATCCTGTATTTCCTGACAGCAAAGGGACTGATAAATTATTTCCAAAAATCAGTGTTTTACCAGCAGACAATAATAAATAGGGCAGCAGAATCCACTCTGCACCTTCCCTACCCAGCATCATAGACAGGCCAAAGCTACAGTCAGAACAGTATCGGCAACATCAGGGTGAAACTTGCAAAAAAGAAAAGCTGAATAAAAATCCATTGGTTTAGAGGAAATGAATGCACAGCTTTTTATCTGAACTCCTCTATTAGGTTGCCTTGGCATTGAGAGTGGGAACACAATAGATAAATATCTTCTCTCTGTCAGTGATTCATCAGTTCTTACGACAGCTCCAGCTATTATTGGTATTTGGTGGGGCTTTTGTAGAAGGCCATGGATACGTTGCCTGATGTCCCTGGGCACAGCAGTGAAAAGGAGCTTTGTGAATGTGGTTAGTTGTCCAAACTCAGTTATTGATTGTTCCTGCCCAAATGCCGGCTTCCTGTGGGCAATGGGGATAAGCTTTGCTGCAAAACATCTAGAACTTCTGCATAGGTATCTTTTCACTTCAAGTCAATGGCCTTGTCACCCGAAGGAAATATCAGACTAACTGTTACGCCTGCTAGTAATTTATGAAGCAAAACCTAGATGGATCTTTACCTATGATTTTATTGCAAAAATAAACACAGGAAATATGACTGCTCTGGAGGGATTGATGGTACCCAAAATACCAATATACACATTTATTTTTCTCAGAATACCCTGTGAAAAATGGGTGTCACTATTTTGAAAGTACACTGTAATTATTGCAGAGACAGACCTTACCTGGGCCTCACCATAAAATCATTTTACTGTTTTCAAGAAGTAAAAAGTAATAGGAAAACTTTATATAAGCACAATCCTTAAAGTGCTTTGAATGTAGTAGTAGCTCTTGTATGGAGAAAGACTAGGCTGTGTTGGAAGGACTCTACTCAGCACTGGTGGGGCCACATCTGGAGTGCTGTGTCCAGTTGTGGGCTCCACAGTACAAGAGAGACATGGACTTACTAGAGACAGTGCAATGAAAGGCCACACTGAGACAGGAGCACCTCTCCTGTGAAGAAAGGCTGACAGAGGGACTGCTCAGCCTGGAGAAAAGCAGGCTCAGGGGGTGATCTCATCAATGTATATAAATACTTGATGGGAGGGAATGAAGATGAGAGAGTCAGAGTCATCTCAGTAATTCCCAGTGAAAGAACAAGAGGCAAAGGGGGCAAGTTAAAAATGAGCAAATTCAGTCTGAATGCAAGACAACACCTTTTTTACTGTGAGGGTGGTGGAATGCTGGAAGAAGCTGCCCAGATTGGTGATGGAGTCTCCATCCTTGGAGGCAGTAAAACTCAGACTGGACACGGCCTAATCAACCTGCTGCAGGTGACCCTTCTTGAGCAGGAGGCTGGACCAGATGGTCTCCAGAGGGGTCTTCCCACTCGGCCACTCTGTGATACCTGGGACTCAGTATCCCAAGAGAAAAAGCAAGCAGAAGGTTCAGCCGGGATCCTTTTCCATTTGGTCATTGCTATCTCCTGTAACCTTACAGGGTCACTAACACTTTAACAACAAAACCTATGTCTTTATTTCATGCATTTAAGCTCCCTTTTTAAAGGGTTTGCCCTGAAGTATGAATATAAAGCATAAGCAGACAAGTCATGGCTGGTTAAGGATTTTGAACGGTCACGGGAACCGATCCCTATTTTGACACTGTGTTGGGATATCCAAGCCGCACTAAGACATTTCTCAAAGAAAGACAATGTTATTCTGCCACCACTTTTGGCATAACATGACTAGTATTTTTACAAGCTTGTGACTGTCCTGGGTTATCCATCCCCTGAAGACAAGCAGCAAAATGCAAAGGCTATTAGGTAGACTCTCAATTCCTAACGGTTTTGTTATGTGGCTGGATGACTGCTGGTATGTCTCCCCATGTGTCATAGTGCATTTTCCTGGATATATTGTTTCAAAAGATAACTGCCAGTTGGCATTAAAATCCACCTGGCACGTTTTGAACAACAGATTGGCCAAAAGCTGACAAAAGATGAATGTAATTGGTGAGATGAATAGTAGGAAGAACAGATAGCTCTGGTTGGAGTTTTTAAAAAATACATTATCCCTCATTATTATAAATATTGGCACAAATGTTACTCAAAAGAGAGTGGTAAAAGGAGGACATCATTTTCTGAAAAAAAAACAATTTAAGAGAAAAAAAACCCACCATATTCTGTTTATATCTGGCCTCCATTAGAAACAACACTCATTAATTTCAATAGTAAATAGGCTTGAAACACATGAAAAATCCCTGAAAATCTCTTGACAACAGATAAACAGTGCTGTCTGAACTACATCAGCAATAATTTAACTATCTCAGTTATTCATCTGCTTTTGCGTGTTTCTTGTCTCGTGACTGGACTGCAAAGTTTCTGGAGCAGGGATGATTTATGCGTGGTGCCTCAGTGCAATGCGAACAATTCCTGGTGCTGGTCCAAACCTGATGTCTCTTGTTTACTACACTAATGTAAATAATAACAGCCTAATTAATAGTTACTTAGAGGAAAATCTTCCTCTTTACTGTGCCAGTTGGAGAGGTGTATCTAAATAGAGCTAACAGACAGATAGGTCAGGAGCACAGTCACAAACAAGTAGCAACTCAAACATGCAGTGTCAAAGCAACAATTAAAGACAGAATTAAATGGAGAAGCCAGTTTCAAAATATCAAGGATTTCAAACTTCAAACTCAAGCACCTAACATATTTTCTGAATATATCTCTTTCCTCCTTCAATTACTCTGTCCCCATTCCTAATTAAAGGTGAAAAAGCAACAGAAATACTCATGTAATTAGCATGGAGCCCCTCTTTCTTTTTCCATCTTCAGAAACATGTGTATTTTAAATTCAGAACTTTAAAGCAAGGCCACATTTTGTTCAGAGTTATTTTTTAACCTCACTTTGAGGAGGCATTCTTCAGCCTGCATCCAAAAACACATGGGAACTGAGTCATTCTGTCCCCTTTTTCATCCACGATGCCCAAATAGAGTAGGATAGATTTTGTCGCCCGCAGTATGCCCTCAGAACACTTCCAGCTTTGCACAGGACTGTGATTATAATCAGATCTCATTCTTCAGGGTTTCAGCTGATCAGCTTTAAGAGTCAGGGCCATAATTTGACTTGTAAATTCTCCTCTTCCTCTACACATGCATCTTTTCTTTTGAAGCACTGGCAATTGACTGCAGCTGGCTATTAAGTGAGGGGTACCCACTTCGAAGTGACACTGTGCTTGAAGGTGCTTGACTGGTGTCTCTGATTAGGCACTCAAAGTAATCCTGATAACACAGTTTAGGATCAGGAAGAAATTACAAAAAAAAAAAAAAATCCCACAAGACCTCCAGGGGAGTTATTTATTCAAGGTTGATCAAATAGAATTTTTTGGCATTTGGCAAGATGGACACTTACATAACTGATAGGATTCCAAGGCAGTTGTGAAAAAGGTTGGTTTGGGGATTTCTGGTTTAGCTCTGAACTCTTTTCCTGAAATGTTCCGTTTTCATATTAAGTAGTCTTGAAACAGGCAGAATCTGAACATTTTCCTGTTTGCTTTGGTGCCCAAGTTTCCCTAGCATTGTGTGACCACACTGCCTACAGCAGATGACTACATTGTGCTTCATGAAATATGCCCATACTCCAGGCTCATGAGGCACTCTGCTATGCTCCTCTGCTGGTGCCCTGAAAGGCTGGAGTTAAGGTCTCTCTTTTCAACAGTAAATACAAATGGATTTTTGAGTCATGGACGTAAATCACATAAATTAAATACTTGTTAGTAATCTGATATATGATGTTGACTGAGTGGTAATAGATATTTTCCATGGTCTGTCACGTTACCAATGCTGTGGCCTCAGAAACAGTTAAGCAACAACTGTTCAAGTTTTCTGAGATTAGAGCTGGTGATAACAGCTCCTCCACCTCAATTGCTCTATTTAGCTACACTAGTATCTTTGGTGAATAAATCTTTTTCATCCCTTTGTCCAACTTGGAATTCTCAAAGAGTAGTTCCTGCTTTCAAAGCCCCAGATGCTAAAACAGAGATCTCAAAATCACAGACTTCTGCCTGGTTATTTACCCAGATTACTAATTCAAATCTTTGTCTGTACAACTGAAAACTAAGAGGAAGAGAAGGCAGTTGTGCTTAATGAAGGAACTAAATTTGAAAAAAAAAAGAAGCTTCCAGGCTTGCTAAAGGCAAATTAAAAGCATGCAAAAAGGGCAGTAAGGATTTTTGGAATTAGAAAGTCATAAATGGATGCTGAAACTGGAGCAGCACTTGAAGCTAAAATGAACAAGTCAGGTCACAGGAAAGGACAAATCTTGTAGAAATGCTGGGAGTCAGAGCAAATTAAGAGGTTCCATTGCTTCACGGAGGAGCCCCACAAATAGTTGAAAACAGTAAAAAACCTGATGCATATACTGCTGTTGTGTCCAGAATGGAGCCTGGTCCTGAATCCCAGGAAGGTGTCTAGATGTCTTTGAAGACCTGATTGTCTGCCAGACTTACTTAGCACTTAGATCGTGTGCAAAGACAGAAGGAATCCTCAACCAGATTGGAATACAACATAATAAAAATCCTTCGGCAACAGAAATGTTAGCATGCTTATTAAATATAACATTTGGCAGATTGGTCCTTTTCTTATCACCAAATAAAAACTCTGGTGGAATCTCTGGAAGACAAACAGAAGCAGCTGTTCCCAGATAAGAAAACATAGAAAATTGCTCCAAATAATTAGGTTGAAAGAGCATTGCTGGTGTCTCATGAGAACATCAGTAAAAATCAAACTAAATACGTCTTTTCCACGAGAAGAAAGTTCCTCTACTGACTACAGTATTCAGGCAAGTTTATAATAACATTGGCAGTTAATGGAATGCAAAAAAACACTAGGAAGTTTAAAGAGGATAAAGAAAATACAATGTAATTTCTAATAGAAGCAGAGCTATTAAGGCTCTTAATTTACTAACTTTGCTTTCTTCTTTTTTTTCCCATGGGGTTTTTTACTGATGTGAACAGTGTTGTCAGAGCAGTTTTATCATGCTGGCAACACTGACAACTGTTTCTGATACAAATTTTAGAATTTAAAAATAGCTGATGCCATTTTATTCTGAAGGTAATTATATTACAATATGTCCTCTAATCTGGAGTTATGCTGTTTTTATAGAAATAGCTATCTATCTGAAATAGCTGTTTAGCCATCCAAAAGCTACTATATTAATCTTTTTGCCATTATATCTTATTCTTAATATATTTCTCCTAAATTTTCAGTTTATGAGAACCTCAGATCTCAATGAAATCTTCAAGTTATTGCTCATACATGGAGCAGACAACTTGCTCAAGAGTCTGTACCGAGCATCGTGCAGAGCCTGCACCCCTCAGCTGAGACTCCAGGACAGAAGACTAGGGTCCCAGTTGAGGTAATATATTCATCTATTAAACTGTAGACTGTTTTCAAAGCTTCATAAGCTTGTCCTTCATATTGATTATCTAGGTGTCCTGTATGTTACATTTGCTTTTGTAAATTCTTAACAGATTCTGACTGCTTCTGCTTATAACGTGCAAGCTGGGGGCAATGCCTTAAAAAATTCTGCTATAAAGGTTAAATGGACAAAATATCCCATGTTTGGCACTGGCTTTACCTAAGCAAAATCTACAAAAAGCTGTATTTAGGAAAGCATCCTTGGATTTATTGCACTGCGCACTGTTTTCATACATAAATTAACTACTGTGAAGCATATGTATGGGTTTCCACCTTAGGACTTCACTAAGTTAGCCTGTTCATCTCTTTTTGCCTAATTCAGAAAGTCCTGTCAAAGCCTATAGAATGATGAGCAGTATCTGTACCATAAACTGCTATCAGAATTCACAAGTTATCTCAAAGAAAATTTTATTCCAGAAGTTAGAAGTTTTATGTTTATTTCTCTGAAGAAGTGTGAATAATGGATGTTGTATTTAGTATGCAGATCAATTAAACGTTGTTTCCTTTGGGCTAATCCCTGGTAACAGATCACAGCCACAAACATTCTCAGTCTTATAACACACTCAGGAGCACACTGTCCTGAAGGCACTGGAAATCTCTACATCTTGTCTACATGAAAAGAAAGTAAGTGGAATACGTGTCTTTATCAGTGCTTGCAAAATAGTATTATCAGGAACTGGAAAAAATTTATCAGATCGCACATACAGAATTATGATTTGATAATACACGGTTGTTGCACTCATTGCCATTAAAATCCATCTAGGCTTAGTGACCTTTATAATTTACTTTGTGTAAAACGCTTAATAGCAATGATAAGCCAAGTGTAAGCCAGTTGACTGAATATAACCCATCTGGTACTGCTTAGGAAGTTGATAGCAGTTGAATATTTCCATTTCTTCAGCAGATGCGTTATTGAATTACCTATACAGTCACAAACATCAGTAAACAACAGGGAGAGGTGCAAAATTTGCTACTCATTTTACTAATCTTCAGCTGAGAAATGGTAAAATGGAAACTTTCATATATTTTCCTATTGTCTGAATGTCCGGCTATGCAAATTCTGTGCTCAATACTTTGGGTAGAGCCTAGGAATTGTTAGCCTAGGAATAGTTAGTAATTTGACAATCACATAGACTCTGTAAAAATATCCTGAAAATGAGTGAAGGCTTATCTAAATTACTCCAGCTGCAGTGGTCTCCCAGGGAGTGCCTGGGGCACTCTATTACCTGAAGAAAGAGCTTGTGATCAGTCCCAGGCTCCCACACTGCCTTCATGCTCTTCTCATCCTGGCTTCTCTGAAATGCCCCAGTTGCCTTGGTCTCCAAGGACACTTGAACACAGGAGGTGGCCTGCTTCAAATTCGTATCCTCTTCTTAAAGGCAGCATGGATGCAATGGCACTGGACTAGCTGAGGACGACATGAACTTAATCCTTAAAAATGTGTCAGGAGCTGAGAGCCCCCAAGCCCTCTTCCCTGCTCTTTCCTGCAGACCCATCTCCAACAGCTAGCAGCCTTGGTCAATGCTCGTGCCAGCTTGGCCAACGGCAAACCTGCATGAGCAGGATCTCCCCAGGCAGGCACTATGCCTTCTCAGAGTGGGCTCCAGAAGACAGTCTGCGCTCATCTGATGGTTTTGGGAAGTCCTCCTTTATATGAGAAGCTCCTTCAGACATCTTTAAGGTGCACAACACCCATCACACTGGAGACCTGGGCCAAGGGAGACTTCTCCAGCCAGACCCAGGAAGGAAGGACTATTCCTGGCCAAAAACCAAAGTCTTTTACAGTCTTCTGAACCCTTTTCCTCTTATCCATTGAACTGTCATGGCTGCCTGGATTTTTCCAGTAGACCTCTGATGAAGATGGCTGCTAAAATAGATCAGAAGAGAGAAGCAGGACAACATGTCTTGGAAGATGGCCTTTCCTCACAGCTCAAAAGCATGTAACAAGCCCTGCCTGACCTCAGCCTGTGATGTTGATACCTGTACTGGTTTTATATCAATCTAGCTCCAGGCAGTTGTGGAGGCAGAGAGTGCAGCACAGCTGTTTGACATTGACAAATTCGGGCTATGTCCTTGAACACCACTTGCTCAATAACAAAAAAAAACCCAGCAACTAGAACAAGATAAGGAAATACCAAAGGCAAAAATAGTAAAGACAACCAAAAAAACTATAACCAATCTAAATGAAGCATAAGGCGCGTGAATAATATATTGCTACCAATCAAATTAGATGATTAAGTGCGTGCACTTCACATGTAACTTAGATAGATTATAAAAGACTAATGCTAACTAACAATAAAGGTCTCTGGAACCCCATCCATGGAGTCCGTGTTTTTACTGCCACTTTTGGAGCCTGAACAGGGACCTTAACTCATGGAAAGAGAGCGACTGGTGGCAGCCCGTGGCTGGACAAAAAAGCAGTGGAGACAAGAGTTGCAAGCAGCGGAGGTAAGAGCTGCCGTCCCCAAGACCAAGAATAAAGCGGCGGGTGGTAGAGCCACAGTCCCCGAGACCAAGAATAAAGCAGTGGAGACAAGAGCCACGGTCCCTGAGACCTAAATCTGCACAACGGACGCAGGTGAGCAGCCAGGGGAGATGGGATCTTCAATGTCAGCTGAGGAAAAATTTATTGTTAGACATTTTGTCAAAATCCTCGGGAGTTGTGGTTAAAGTACAATGAGATGCAGATGTGTTTGCTGCTAGGAATGATGAGAAGCACCGCTTCAAAGGAACATAATTCAATTTTAAAGATTCTAAGAAAAGTGTTAGAGGAACAGAACTGTACTATTAATAACACTGACCTGAAGAGCCTGTTGATTTGGGTGTCCGCTCACGTATCAGATTCTAACACCTCTAATATATATACGGTGGGCACCTGGGACACCATAGGTATTAGACTATGGGACTGTGCAACGCGGAGTGAGCCTGCTGTTCAAAGATTATTACTGGTATGGCATGTAATGTTTGAAGCCTTAAAGAATCACACACAGAAAGGAGGTCTGACAGCACCTGTTACCCCGTCCGCTCCTCCATCCGTGGAAACAAGACTAACAGCGAGCCAGAAAACCCCTTTGATCCAGGTCCCATAGATCTGGAAAAGGAGCCTTCAGTCTTTGGAGCTTCCTCGTTATAGAGGTGGCGTGTTTGTGTGTGTGTTCTTTGTGTCAACAGTGTTGTGCTTCTTTGTGTGTGTTTGTGTGTCCTTTGTGTCAATTGTGTCATATTTTTGTTACTGTTCAGTGTTGTTGGTGTGGACGTAAGTTTATTTCATCTAATTTATATTTGTGTATAGCTGAGTGTTGTGGTGTGTGTGGTATTGCAGGTTGACGCCGTTAGAACAAGCAATACATCCAGGCTGGTATTGTTGTGTGCCAGGCGCAGCGTTAAGTTATAAGATATTTAAGTGGAAAAGGACAGGCAGTGCAAACAGAGAAATTAACAGATTATAGTCCAGAGGAAATTAAAAGTTTCCTAGACAGGTATAGGCAGTCTCTGTGTGTGTGTATGTATGGGCATGGAGTGAATGGTATCAAATAAGGGGTGAATACTGTCCTGGTTTCAGCAGGGATGGAGTTAATTTTCCTCTCAGTAGCTTTGGGGTTTGTATGTGAAGAATGTTGATAAAAACGCTCTGATGATCAGAGTAGTTGTTAATGAGACCAAGGACACTGTCTGGCTTTCCAAATCTTGTTAACGTGCAGGTGCAGGAAGCTGGGCCAAAGACAGACAGAGTATCGTTCATTTGGACATCGAGTGGTGAGAAATTGTACATTGTTCATTTTGTATATATTAATGTCCTTATGTTTTGTTATTATTGTAGGTTTTCTCTTAGTAAACTGCAGCATAAAGCAATGTGTGATTAACTGATCGTAACCCCCATTCCATCTTCCCCTCCCCCTACACCGTGTCCTGCTTGGGGAGGGAGAAGGAGGTGGAGATGGTGTTAAGTCCGGGAGGAGGGAGGGGTGGAAAGAGGTTATCTTGTTCTCTTTCTCATTATCCTGCTTTGGTTTTAGTAATAAATGAATAAGTTTCCCCAGGTGGAGTTTGTTTTGCCTGTAATAGTAGCGTTAAGGATCTCTCCCTGTTCTTGTCTCACATCTCAGGTTGTTTTTTTTTTTTTCTTTTTCCTCTTATGTGCCGGGGACCACGGCCGCTGCCAGGCGCCCCCCCATCCGACGGGGCGGAGGCAGCTTACCCAAAAACTGACATGGTTAACAGATACCCCTGTCTGAGTTGACCAGTGGTCTTTAGCAAGAGAAAAGCTGCAACATTTGAATGAGTTAGCTGACGAGCAATTACAACTTGGACACATACAGCCAGCAGACAGTTCCTGGAATACACCTGTGTTTGTAATACAGAAAAAATCAGGCAAATGGCGACTCTTACAGGATTTAAGGACAGTAAATTCAGCAATTGAGGATATGGGACCTTTGCAACAGGGGTTACCATCTCCTTCAATGATACCTCAAGATTGGAATATTATCATTATTGATTTAAAAGATCGTTTTTTTCACTATACCTTTACATCCTGAGGATGCTCCGCGAGTCGCATTTATGCCATCTTTATATGGGGTTAATCTGCGTGGTTTGTGCTCTCAAGAATTATGGCAATCTGATATAACTCCTGTCCCGTCATTTGGCCAACACAAATACGTACATGTAACTACTGATACCCATTCCATCTTATTGTTTGCCTCTGCTTATACAGGAGAACGTGCTTGAGAAGTTTGCCAACATTGGACATCAGCGTTTGCTTTCATGGGAGTTCCCATGCGTATAAAAACAGATAACAGGCCAGCTAAGCTTCTTGCACAGTCCAAACCTTCATTGCTCTTTGGGGCATTGAGCGCGTTACTGGTATCCCATATAACACCACTGGACAGGCAATCATTGAATGTGCCCATGATACACTTTAAAATATGCTGTTAAAACAAGAAGGGGGAATGGAAGGAAAATTTGCAAAAGAAAAGTTAGCAAAAGCAATGTATATGCTCAATTTTCTAAATCATTGGAGTGACAATTCTTCCCCAATGCAGAAATATTTTGGGTCATCTACTGTACATGATGCCATCTCAGGGCAAGCTCCGGTGATGGTTAAGAATTTGGAAACGGGTAATTGGGAAGGACCGTTTCCTCTTATGACGTGGGGGAAAGGATATGCTTGTGTCTCTATAGGAGCACTAAACAAGTGGATCCCTGCACAATGGGTATGACCAGCGCTCCAAGCTGCCTTGCGTTCGTCGGGGTGTTAACAAGCTGTGTGGCAGCTCCGTGGACATCAGTCACAGAAAGAACAAATGTGTGGGTAACTATGGCTAATGCCATAGGAAAGGACACCATTCGTCTGTCTGTATCATCTGCAAATAAGCCTTTCAGAACATGCTTGGTTGACCTGCCAGATAGCAGTAGGACAGCAGCTCTGTGTAAAACAACAGCAGCCGCGAGTGCTGAGTGCTTAACTTCAAGAGGTGGAACTTTTGGGATCAGTAAAGGTGGACTTCTGTCTATTTTTTTTTTAACTATTCAGGAGCTAATGTTACTAGAGGGGTAATGATTGTAAATGCTTTAAGACCTATACATCGCAATGACACAGCATGGTGTAATCATGCGAGCACTAACATATAAAAATCCAGACAGCATAAAAGACCTAAATGAAGTACACATAGCTTTAAATCTGATTGCCAAGATAATATAGAGTTTTAGAAACGAAGTGAAATTATAGCTGCTTCAGTCTTTGCAGCTGGTGTGGTAAGTGCCTAGGCGTTAGCTACGCTAAATAAATTGGGCTGTTGGCTTGCTAAGCAAACAAATGTAACTTCATCGGCACTGTCAACGCTGCTAACTGATGTAGATTCTATACGCTATGCTACTTTACAAAACAGAACTGCTGTTAGCCTCCAGAGCACATACTTGACAGGCCTTGTTGCATGCGCTGGCCACACATGCAGCAATGTCTAGTCAATACTCTTTTACTGAATCTGCTGAGGGTATAAACAGAGGTGGCTTGGAGCAGAGGAGAGAGAAGGGACCCAGAGCACACTCTATTGATTACAGGGGATGCCCTGAAGGTGCTGCGCCTGCCTCCTTTCTCTGCTCTGACCTGGCTGATAAGCATTCCCTTGCTCGGCGGTGTCTTTGGCGTAGTTGGGTTGGTACCAAAATAGATCAAGCAATAGATTTTTTATTATTAGCACAAAATCATGGTTGTCAGGATTTTGCTGCATGAATCTATCTGATCATTCGGAATCTATTCACAAAAGTATTCAAAACTTGCAAAAAGGAGTACAAAAACTGCAACGAAGTGATGATTTTCATATATTCAGAAATCTTTTTCGTGGATTGATAAAAGCTTATTACAAATAGCTGTAGGATGCTTATTCATTTTTTTTATATATGTATTTTGATCTTTATTCCATGTGTGTTGAAATGTGTGCAGACTTTAATAGATAAAGCGTTGAAACAAGCCTCTTCTCGTAAACAAAGAAGGGGGAAATGTGGGTATTTCTCGAGCCAGTATGGTGTCAGTGACAGCAAACTGACCTTGGGGGAAGAAAGCCACGGAATGAGAAGGGAATCTTTAAGATACAAGATATTGCTAGCAGAATTTATGGCTTGTTTCAACAGAGGCTTGCAAAAAACTAGTCACTGGCCTTGTAGATAAGAAAGTTACTGGAGTTGTTATGTCTGTAATAGTAGAATGCTGTAGTAGAAAATTTTTAGAGGGTAGTGAAACTTAATTTTGCTTAGCAGTCATGAATATGTATAATGTGATCAGTAATTTTATTGGCTAAGCTTGTGTGTGGCATAACTGAGTGGTTGCTATCCTTGGTCAAATTTGGAATTGTGATACTAGGCATAATCATTAACATTCTGTGCTTGGTCACCTGCCTACAAAAAATGGTACAGAGAATGCTACATCAGGTATTGCTAGTAGAAAAACAAAAAGGGGGAAATGTGGAGGCAGAGAGTGCAGCACAGCTGTTTGACATTGACAAATTTGGGCTATGTCCTTGAACACCACTTGCTCAATAACAAAAAAACCAGCAACTAGAACAAGATAAGGAAATACCAAAGGAAAAAATAGTAAAGACAACAAAAAAAAAACTATAACCAATCCAAATGAAGCATTAAGGCGCGTGAACAGTATATTGCTACCAATCAAATTAGATGATTAAGTGCGTGCACTTCACGTGTAACTTAGATAGATTATAAAAGACTAATGCTAACTAACAATAAAGGTCTCTGGAACACCATCCATGGAGTCTGTGTTTTTACTGCCACAGGCAGTCAAGAAATTTGCTCTTCACAAAGATTAGAAGGAAGCCCTTTGAGTTCCAGCCCTGATTTTGCATTCACTACTGAGAAGTGTTATGGTAAGTGCTTGCTCATAAATAAGATCACATTTTTGTGCAAAAATCATGCACAGATGTTTCCTAGATAGCAAGATGTCCACTAGCATGAAAAATAACAACAATAGTAATCTTCCTGAATGACTTCATATGAATTCCTCCTTAATTTATCCTGAATCTCTTGTATTATGCAGTATTTCTGATAACTGCATCAAGCTGGGATTAGGCAGGCTTGTCCTCGCCATCTGCGGCTAGCTCTTCAGCTCCTTTGTGCTCTGAAGCAAGTTTCGACATTTTAACCAGGATGAATGCTGATGCCATTGAAGTCAGCAGGAGTTTTTGCACCTATTTCAGCCACAATTCCACATGGCTGCCAATGAAGAAAAAGAGATGACGAATCCTGGACTCCCAGTCAGCTGCTGCTTCGCAAAAGCCGAGACAGCAGCACTGGGATGCAGTGGTGTGAAATGACAGATGCGAAGAGACCACTATGAGTATGCCACAGGGAAGGGTGCGGGAAGTTACAACTTGAATTTCCCTGTGAAACACTAAATAATTCAAATTAGCAAATAACTTCCACTCTTCCGGTCATGAGCTGCAGAAAAACTGACCTCATTCAGCTACAGGGCACTTATGAGTGCAAGAAGAGTCTTTTATAAAACCCTGGGGTTATGTCTGCTAAGTGCTTTATATTCTTTACCATTGCTCTGAGGATGACAAAAGACTGTTTTCTTAATTTTTAAAAATTATTTCCTGGTCTAGATCAGACTCAGAGTTAGCCCAAGAGGCTTGGTAGCAAAGCAGGCAAGGGAAATCAAGTTTTCATTACCCCTTATACAATTTTTTTTTCAGCAAGCAAGGGGTTTCACCTTCTGATAGCATCACAGAATGTGGAAACAAGTATTAAGAATAAATGCTGTCAAAATCTTCATGTTTTGGGAGTATGTTTTTTCTCATCTTCCTAATCTTTACTTTTCAAGTCTTACTTTTTATATTAAAAACGGCAAATCATATTTTTTTTTTATAAAGTTCTGCTGTAAAAATATGGTTGGAAAGAAGAAATTATGAGTCATGTCAAATGTCCAATAGCAGGCAGTAAACCTGAACAGAAATGGACTTACTTTAAATTAAAGCAGTAGAGCAATTTTTGTCCTTGTTCTGTTCTTCCTGGCTCCAGCATTTTCCTTAAAAGGGTAGCTATTTTACAGCTATTTCAACCCAAATGCTTTCTTTAGCCCTTTTTTTTATTGGAGGAAGTAACTACAACATTGTCTGAGAAACATTACAAGGTACCATTGCAACAAATCAACAGAATTGCAAGTTTATGTAATTTACTTCAGTAAAGTGAATCCGCTTTTCTAAACTTCTTTTAGTTGTAATACTCTTAATCATATTATTGACAGGGCTGCTAGCACTGCCTATTCTCATTGCTCACCAAGATCCTGTTTTCAATGGGATTGGCCTTTTCTGAAATGGAGTCATTTGGGCTGAAATATTCTATGCCAGAAGACTGTCTCAGCATGAATTGGTGATTATCATAAAGTAGTGCTGATGACTGTAATTTCAATCAATATGCTTCAGGCATTTCCAAGAAGGAATATGGGACAAAAAGGTATCTCCATCTCAAAATCTCTGCTGATACTTTTTTATTTTTCTTTCCTTCCTTTTCTTTTTTTTTTTTTTTTTTTTTTTCCTATTTGAAAAGCCCACTTTTGGGGGCACGAATTGAAATTAGGCAGAAAAACTTCTGGAATTATATGACTTACTCATATTTTTTATAAATTGAAATTTTTCCTGGTTTTGACCAAACCTAAGCACCCTAACAAACAGCAGGTTTGATTTGTAGGTGTGAACAGTTGTATGTTGCTATACGGCATGAAAAAGCAAAAGTATTTCCAATTAGGACATTTTTTTTTTTCACTGTAGTCCTTCTGGTTATGTCTAAATGAAGAACTCAGGAGTGCTTCTGGCACTGGATACATGCCTCGTAACACCACTCCAGGGCAAGATCTCTGCTCACACAAGTGCACCAAGCATCTCTCCTAGGTGAGTGGTGGAAAAAAAAAATACTGAAGATCGTGAGATCCTCAGGAACAGCCACCAAAGTCATATAAATACCCTTTGAAAACTGGGCCACACATTCACCAGAGAAGAAAAGATACTTATTTGTTCAGTGATCTCATGGTGTGCCCTGTGGGAAGAATGGCGTTCTGACTATTATGCTTAACATAATCTTTCTTTGTTGTGTGGTGATATTTAGAAGTTATGCTTCTAAATTAAAAGTTTTTTAATGATTATTTTGGTTGTTGCTGGGTGAGATTGTGTTTGGTTGTTGCAGGGTGAGATTGGTTGGGGTTTTTTTAAAAATAAAAATAGCATAGCCTCTCCAGGTGCTTATTTCTCAGATATTCTAGCAATCTTTAGGTGTATATCTACTGCCAGCTATGGAAATTTATCTGCTCTACCTCTTCTGCTGCTCCTTTCCTCTACTAATTTGCTTAAGATTAGCATATGTCAGGAAAATTTTGCAATTTTCCTGAAGACTTTAAACTCATGTGTGGACCTGCAGTGTCTGAAAATTGTATTTTAATTCCCATAGCAGGCAGAATAATAAACATATCTTTTAATTAATTAGAGTTTGTTCACAATTCCAAGACAAATTTTGTGAAGAAACAGAATTAATTTAGCCAGAAAATACTGTCTTCCAAGTGTATGTCTTCTCCTGAAACGTAAACATGCAAAAGAACAAAAACTAATTGGCCAAGACTGTAGGTGAATATTTCGAAGGTAATTTTGTTTTATTTTCCCTCTTTTTTTTTCCGTATGTGAGCCATGAAGAACATGCACAAGAACTGCACTATAATATAATTGCTCTCTAATAATTTAGCACAGCTACAGATAGATAGACAGGAGTAGGACAATTCATGTCTTTCACACATTAGAGTTTAAAAAAAAAAACAACTAGTGTGCTTTTAAAAGGAAAGAATATTTGGGAGGAGATGGAAACTGGGGAAAATCAAAACTACCTATGCATTTCTTTTTAAAAAAAAGCATCAGTCAAAAGCTTTCATGGGATTTGAAGAACTATTATCCCAAAAATTACTGTTACACATTTATACTTGATTTCATTTTATCACTTACCATCTGTGGACTTCAAAGTAATTTTAAGGCATCAATGAAGCATATCTCACATACAACACTTTGTTTGTAAAAAAAATGTTACATTTCTATTCTAGATGACAAAATGGAGGAGGTTGGTTATACTCAAAGTGACACATAAATTACATTGGACACTTGAGGCTTTTTTCTGCTGGCAAATGCTTTCAAGGTCAAAGCCAAACAGCCTAGACTGAAGAGGAGACATAGAGGGGCAGTGGAGCAGTTGCGTTGTGTGTGTTTTTGGGAGATGGCAACGACATTGACTTGGTGAGTCAAATGCACGGGGCACTCTGTGGACATGGTTTATCAGGTCACCATCACCCCGTACAATGTAGGACTCAAATCTTGCCACTAGATAGCAGTATTGCTTGTCACGCCAGTTTATTCGAGATGCCTGTGCTCTCTAGGTCCTTCCTCTGGAAGTTAATTCCCTGACTGTTGTACCGCTGTAGGTTATCTGTTTACTTTATACAGAAGATGAATGAAGAGGTAGACAATCACCAAAGTGTCTTGGTCTGCTTTTTTTTGTAAGTCTTCTTTTGCATAGTAGCTCCTTATGTTGAATGAGAAGGCACGTAAACTGCATTTGAAATTATACAGATGCCAATGCAGACAGAGATATGTCATGTCAATTGTCAAAGGTTTCTGTAAATTATCTTCAATAATTTATTCTCTGTGTCTATATAGGTCTGTATGCTTACACACAGAGTTAAAGCCAAATCTTTAACTTTAGGAAGCTTTAAGCCTCAAGCTTATTTAGGCTCTAATCTCCACAAAAAAAAAATATTTTGGTTTTATTTTTGATCTCTATAGGTGTCTACCTTTTGCACTTCAACAGTAGAAACCTTAGTAAGAGATTTGCCAAGATGACAGTGAATATAAATATTTGCTAGTGGTGTTTTATGAATGCCTTTTATAATATCAGTAAAGATGCTGTATTTCATTGGCAGTTGGACTTCTGGTAGCCACATGGCTTCCTTTTTCCAGAAGATATTAATTGAAACTTTGAAGATGCTGCATTTTCTTTTAAAAACTGCCCACTTATAGACTAAGCATAGGTTTTAGTTTTCTTAGTTACTAAAATTAATATTTGTTTCAGTTCATTTTATAAAAAAAGATTCTTGGTGTCTTAGCTGGTTTTACCCCATCTACCAAGCATAATATGACAATGTTTGGAGTCTGTAATACTGACTAAACATTATGCTTTCCTGTATATGTATTTTCTACTGTAATATCTAAACCTAATAACAATTAGTTTTTAATTGAGCCCAGCTGATGGGATAGCTGCTGCTGAACATCATCTCCAAAACATCATTACATTAGTCAGTACTTGATATCTGATACAGAATTAAAATTAGTGGAAATACAGAAGAGCAGCCTCTCTTTTTAAAGGCAGAGTATTCTATAGGAACATATCACATATGCAAGTAGATATGGATCTTAAAATATCCAATGAGAGTTTCCTATTTCCTTTCAAGATTATTTTTGCTTATTTGGACAGTGACATCCTAAGGTTCACATACACTTTTAGTATTTTGAACGAACATGAGTAACTTTGTGTGTACAGAGATCCACCCCAAAACATGATGATGTTCAAATTCATGAATAGAATTTTGAATAATCTTTAGAAATGTACAATAGATACTTTATAGATAATTCTTTCATTATTTTAATACAGTTAGGAAATACCTTTGTAATTTGAATGTTTGAAGTTACAAATGGCAGACAGAATTTATAAGGCCGGGAAGACATAATGCAGAGGAAAATGTCCAAAAGTCAAGAGATATTTGACATCAAAGTTACACGTGAAATTTGCAAGGAGTCTTCAGACAAAAAAAAAGGGATGAGAGTTCTGCTTTCATGAGTTATCATAAATAAATATGAATCTTCATCTTTTTTTTTTCTGAGAAATATTATGGTGCTTTTATCCATTATAAATCTGTTCAGTATAACACTAAAGATTACAATAATTTTAATTTTTCTTTTCCACTGGATACCTCAGAGGTTTTTCAATCAACAACTCAATTACGTTAATAAAAACAAAGTGAGTTAATGCCCATGTAATAACAGTGCTTGGAATAACACATTTTGAAACAAAGCAGATTCATGTAAGAAAATAGTATTAAAATAAATTTAATTAATAATTCCATTCATGTTTTATTATTAAATGTAAGGCCCTGTATCCACATGCTGTGAAACAGGAGTCTTGCATTGTGCAAAAATCATACTTTGAAAATATTTCCTATACAAAACTTTTTTCGGGTCAGAAAATATCCATTAGGCAATTCTACACATTGTTGACAGCTTCTGGCTGGAACTGTGTGGTAAAAGGGTTAAAAACAGATGTCAGGATTGATTGCAGTAGAATACTGTATGTCTGTGGCTGCTCCAAAATTAATAAATGAATACAAGTATCTTCCCTTCATAAAAAGTATCTAATCAATGAACAGTGAATTACTATGTTGTAATAGATATTTTTATCTCTCTTTAGTGGAGAAAATAGGAATAGAGTCAAGTTTTAATTTTCAGTTCAGAATCCTGCGTCAAACATTTTCCCTTTTTTTTTTCACGCATTTTTTTTCGTGCATTTTATCAATGACAGATCCCACCAAACTTCATGGCAACTGTGAAGCAGGCCTATTTGATCTTGATGCTTACTGCGTTTTAATTCACTTTGTTTCTATCGAAGACTGACAGGGTAATCTGATGAGTCAATGGGAATGATGTACCACTTCAGGCAGACATACACACATTTCAACAGAATGAGAGACAGGCTGCAGTGTGTGTTTCAGTACCTCTCTTCAACTACCTTGAGGAGTGCACGTAAAAAGCATCTCAGCACTCTCTAAAACTCTTCTTTTTCTGTCAGGTAGTTGAAAAATAAGTTAGAGAATGTAAGGTTAAGCCATTCCCAGCGTACCAAAGAAGCTGAAACTTTATTTCTTATCTACATAATTTCCTCTAAGTATGGTTTGTGCTAACACCACAGTTCATGGCCGAAGATGCATTTGAGACTGAGGAAGTCAAAATGAATTGTTTAAGTTACCCATTGAAATTGGTCTAAGCACTATGTCATCAGCAAGAGCCATGCGAAAACTTTTGGGCTATGGGAAATACCACTGCCTTCCAATTGCACAACGTGCTGTGGCATTACGGAATTTGGCTTAGCCGCTGAAGGGGCTGCAGTTTCCTGTAATGTGCCCTCTTGGTGTTTTACCATTGGAAATAGGAAGGCATCCATCATCTTCTGATGGCTGTGTAGCTAATTTTGACAGCACTTACTACACTCCGCAGTGTCCCTAACCTGTGGTTTGACACTCTGCACTGCCTCATCACTGCTGTCGCTTGCTTTACACTCTGCTGTGTGAAAAACTGATGATATCCTTGATACCTTGCTTTGGTGCACCACCATGCTCTTCAGAAACGTTGATCAACCAGCAGATATTAAGATTTTGGCAGGGTTTTCTGTGGATCTGCTGGCCTCACAGATGATAATCCTTCTCTGTGCTTGATTTTTTTTCTTCCTTCAGTCACATGAGATGAACCCTATTGCAGTATGCCCTGGGTGAATACCAGAGCATTCAGAGCTCAGGCACACCCCCATTTCCAGGATGGCGCCAGGAGAGCAAACCACCAGATTTATCTGTTGTCTTCAAACACAAAGGAACCCAGGTCACTTTATAGACTGCTGCATCTTGGGGTATAGTTTAATCTGTGCCCTTCGTATAGCTCTCTTTTTTTCTTGGTGAGTTTCCATGTCTATGAAAACAATGAAATAGAGCCTTTTCCAAAATACAGTCCCAAAGATTCAATTTACACAAACTAAGGGTGCATACTTATAAATTTAAGGTAACGTTGTAGTGAAGTGTCACATGGACCTGTTTCCACATCCTTCTCACTGACTTCAGCAAATACTGGCTTAAGTTAGGCAACAATGCCTTCATTATATTTTTCCACTCAATCACAGTGAGTAAATGACTCACAGCAGTCAACTTGACAAACAAAATCACGTTTTCCAGTCATGAATAATTAGTGATTAAGCTTTGATGACACATTTGTTTATCATCTGTGATGCTAGGTAGGGTTTGTACCTGTAGAGTTTAGCCTTGGATTTGTTCACATGGTACTTTCCCCATATATCACTTTGTAAAAGTGTACTTAGTAATTTGGTATTTATGCTATGTGTTACTTAATTTACATTGTGTTATTTCTGCACTTTGTTTAGAACACTCTTTACCTTTCAAAAAGGTTAAGACTAGATACACAAATACCAATGCAAACTAAGTCTTGACCAAACATTTGTGACATTTTCTCTTACAAGAGATACTCTCCTGAACAAAAATCATGGTTCGTGTTGCATGAATAAAGTTAGTCTTATAAAACATTAGGAAAAATCTTGGTTTGCTTAAAGAGATGTTCACAAGCAGTTTTTCCTTTTTCTCTTTTAACTGATTTTTGGCTAAAAACATACTCTTTGAAGATGAAAACATTCATTTTTTTTTATAGAACATGTGATTTATACTTCAAGACAATTTCAAGAGGTAAATATACATTTTCATCTTTAAAATAATTTTCTCTATAGAGTCTAATCTCTTCTGTTTCTTACTCATCACTGTTTTCAGGACATGCAAATAAAATTTGAATATTTATGTATTGTCACTTGAAATTAGTTTTTCTCAGTTATTACTTCACATTCATAATGAGATGATAATGTGTCTTCGTATAATTCAAGAGCCAGCTGGATGCTTCTTGTCTTTGCTGCAGTAGCCTGATGTTAATTCAGTCATTTCTTTTGATGTGAGGAGGACTGTATTTGATATTTGCTAATTTATTCAATGTGACTTGTCTGTTGTGACATAGTGAGTTTGGATGACTGCTACTTCAAAATGCATGTAGTGTACTTTTATATTATTTGCCCCATCTAAATTACCTCTTACTAAATCCTGTTTAAGTGATCATAGTGATTTCTTTTCCATTAGATATATATTCGTATATATTAACTAAGGGTTTCTCTCTTTCTCTCCACTTAACGAAATTCCGAACTATTAAAGTCAGAAGCAAGGAAGGCTTTTACCAGGTTTTTAAAAATTGTAATTCTGATTAAATGAAACAATGAAGGGTAGCAGAGGTTAAAGATTTAAAATACAAGGGGGAAAAGGGAAAAATAATGCTTCCTGACATCAGGCTAATTAAGCATATCGTAGCCTGAAGAGACAAAGACTGGAGTCAATAACATACCGTGGCTGTTCCTTCAGCTTTATGTCTTTTCTAGCAGCCTCATTTTACCTTCTTGCCTCATAGTGAGTGAGGTCTTAACTTGCTGGTAATTCAATGTGTTATTAACGATGTTTCTGAAATGAAGAACTTTTTGATATGAGGAAAGGTGGCATAATCAGGTATTCAGTGAGGAGATAACAATAAATTCTTCTCTAAGTCTTGTTTGGTATATGTGCTTGAGTTAGGTTTAGAGATGGGATTTCTGAAGGCTTTGCTCAATCACTGAGTAGTTTTTCTTCAGCCCAAGGTTTGAATTGATGCTGTTACTTGGTCAGAAGAAGGAAAATAAAAGAACATGTCTAAGCTGAAGTTTGAGAGATCATGACATGTTTGAGCGCTTCTTGAATTTGAATATTTTAATTTTTAGGGTTTTTTCCTGATTTTCTTTTTTATTTTTTTTCTTCCCTTCACCTTCTTACTTAAAATTTTTGCTTTTGCAAATGAAGTCAAATGACACAAAAGTTAAGGGGAAAGAAGGATATATCAAAAATATTTTTAATTGGGTTTTTTTCATAGTTTATAATAAAAAGTAAACATTTCAAAGTTCTTCATACCTTTTTTTTCAGTGTTAAGTTACGAAAAACACTTTCACTTTCTTTTTATTCTTCTACATGACCACTGTATTCACAGCTTTGTGGATTCTGCAGTGGTCCTTATCCATAGGTGTCAATTCATTGGTCCTTCAATATCCATTTTCCTGAAATCATCCTCAAAAGTCACCTTAGCTTTCAGATGATGTGTGAGAGATGAAGTGGTGGAGCAGAACTGCAAGAGACCTGGTACTGAAAGTCTTAATATGAAGCTCACTAAGTATGCAAACACAGAGACTTTGGGTACAATAATTTATGAGAAGTTGTAATGTCTTATTTTAGTGCAGCAAGATTATCAGGTTGATATCTTTATCTTACATTGTCTCTTCTATGCAAGATGAATGAAAAGGTGAGGTTTGTAGCAGTGGTTCTGGACAAAAGAAGATATCAGATGTGCAAAGCTTTGAGAAAGAAGGAAAATAAGTATAGCTGCATCTATTTCACTAAATAAAATAGAGCCAGGGATTACTCTGGCCTTGAAGCCAAGTGGCACATATTACCAACACTGAGTCTCCCATGGGTTCTACATGTCATCCTTGTAGGCCCAATATACTATCATTTTGGGATGGCTTTTTTGACAATTCAGAGTGTCTGAGATAATGTGAGTAGCTTGTAAAGATTTCTAACATAAACCTGGGAGTATGTGTTAAATGCCTTGGTGTTCGGCATGTGTACAAATCTGTGTATTAGTGAGTATAAAGTATAATGTTGGAAGACGGTGGAAAGAGGCTGTTTGGGTTTTGTCTTGGCAGTGTATACCTATACAGGGCATTGGCTTTGGCTCAAGCACTGTCTGAGAGAATGATAGTTTACATGGTCCGAAACTGTGTTAGAGAGTACGCGTAATCAGCAGACAGTCCTTGAGTTTGCTCTCTATCTCTGTTTTATTCAGCAGTACCTGTGGAGCCTGTAAGATTATCTAAAAAGACTTTCTCCCAAGATCTATGTGAAGGTGCTAGGGTAAATGTTTGACATGTTTGATAGCACAAAACACAATGCTAAATGTATTAGTGATCTACAGGGCAGCCCCAGGAGGATGCTTCTTTCTTAAAAATCCACTTTCCCATTTTATAGGGCTACTCAGTTTATATCACTGGATATGACTGTACATAAAAATACCTGCGGCTCAGAGGGAATGCTACATAAGAAAGACACGGAGCTCTCAGGTATTTTGTTTCATCTGCTGAACCATACATTGGGCAGTGTCTTTAGAGGGAGTTTGCTCATTTGATACCAAGTACTTTCTGAATTGCTTTAACTGAAGAACTGTGGAATCATGAAGGGAAAATAAACCTTTTTCTTGTAGTTCAAATGACGTTAATATCATAATTTAAATATACGTTGATAATTTGCTTTAGGATTTAAAACAACTCAGAAAATTTTGTTTTGCTTTACATTCTTTTGGGGGTTACTACAAGCATACTTCAGCTTTGTCTCAATGTATTTTTTACCCAACAGGTTATTTTTTTCCCCAAAGTGCCAACCAACATGTGCCTCTGAGATGCATTTTTTTCATCAAAGGCTTTCATTCTCTTAGAATGGCAATTAGGTTGATTATTTCTAAGTGTAGACAGATCCAGTCATGCTGATGGAGATAATTGCTTCTATTGCATTAAAATGGTTGGGAGGGATTTTCATGGGCACTAGCTATGCCATTTGCCACAGCTGTCTGTGGATTGAGAAGTGTTGGACAGCCTGATTAGTCCGATGATTAATGTCTAGAGGAACTTTGCCAGGCACCCAAAAGCCTTTGTATCTTTTTCGGAAACATTTGGAGAAAATTACAAATGCTGGCATACTTGTCTTTTAGAAAACAACAATTCAAGTGCTCTCCAAGATGTCTTGAAAACAGGTGAGCACTCAACAGGGGAGCTCCCAATCTATTTGCCAGAAGCTTGCTGTGTACCTTAGAATGGTCAAAAAAAAAACTGCTAAGGAAACTGCAGAATGTGCTAAATTTAATAATACTTTGACCCAAAAACTAGGTAAATAAGAAATTTAGAGAAAAATTGAGAAGTTCTGTATAATCAATAGAGATGATAAACAGAAAGATTTTCCTGTGGACTGAAGATCTTGATGGCGGCAAGACTGATATGAAAAAGTAACAGAGGATGAGGCTGTTGGAAAAGGCTGTTGGAAGACCTACTGCCTCTGGCTTTTGTTGCTTGAGTTCCTTATAATGCTTGGTTAGGATTTATAGCTGTTCTTTTCTAGGGTAAATCTTTCCAGGAGGAGGCAGCTTAAAATCCAGGTGTAACATTGGTGGAACCCAAGAAGGAATCTGCTCCAAACTACCCTTCGGAAAAAAAAAGTAGAGAAAGTTAAAAGGAATAGTCTGTAGTGGTTGCAGGTATCAAAAATGTAAAACTGGTTTAAAATAGTTCAGAAAACAAACCCCTCTTTTGAGTTAACACCACAAATATTCAGATGAGAGTTCAGGCAGAGAATATGAAGAGTAGAAGTTTTGGGACAAATAATTGATTTAATGAGAAATAACTTGGGAAGGAAATCTTTGAAGGTGGCTTATTTATGTGTACAAAGTTTGTAATTTGGAGATTTTACACAAAAGTGTACACATAATATAACCGAAAGGACATTATTTGAAAACTTATGTGGGATGGGTCATTAAGTATCAAGACATCAGTCTTATGTCTTCCTTGCAAAGTTTAAATAGAGTTGACTCATCCCATTTCTGAGCACTGACATCAAAAGCAAAATACAAAACCCCCAGAAAAACAAGTTAAAATGGATGTCAGGAAGAACCATGATGGTCTAGGAGAATGCTGCAAATAAGCTGACAATCTAAGAAATGCATGTCCAGAAAGAACAAGAGGTATAGAATAAGAATGATAATCTACAGTGATGTGCGGAATCAATCAATGTGCTTTCCCTTCAAGGAAAAAGAAATATGTTGACAAATGTTATTGTCACAAAGGACCATTATGGTTATCATCTGATCTCCTTCATGTGTTAAACATAATTCATTGTTTTGTAAATAATAGTTTTCTACTTTACGAGCAGATTCTTTTCAAGAACAGTTTTCAAATAACCTCAATTTTTGCATTTTTTACCAAAATGATTCTCTTATACCCCAGAAAACTCAATAAATGCTACAGTTAATATAAAAACCTGTCTTGTCACCCGGTAGATGATCTTTCCACGTGCTCTCCACACTAGGAGGAATACCAAGACTGTTGGATCTCCCTAAAGATCATAATCCTCAAAAAGGAAGCAAGACTGGCAAATTTAGGAGAAATGAGCCTGGGTCGTGATGCTTGTTGTTCTTGGGAGAAATATTGTAATAATGTTCTCAAATATTATACTGCATGAATTTGTATTCTTGGAGACTTTGGGTAGGTGTGCCAGTCCATAGTCCCAGAAACACCTACAAGGTGGTAAGACTGCCATCCATAAGAAGAAGAATGACCTGTAAGATAATGCATTGTTTTGAAGAGGACTTGCAAACATGTCTCATCCTCTAAAGCTGTCAGAGGAAGAATGAGTCCTGCTCTGTCTGCTGCAGAGTCTGTCCAAGAACACCACAGCTGTGAGCAGACAGATGTTACCTCGTCTACAAGAACCGTCAGGAGCACAGCATGAGGCAGAGATCTTCTGCCATTTGCTACCTAGAATAAACCCTGCTTCTTCTTTGCACCTCAAAGCATCTCAATCACTCCACTACATGTGTTTCACTTATGTTTTCCATTCTTTCAACATGCTGATAGGCAATTGTTAAATCAATTGGTACTACAATTACTAAAAAGTGTAGTTTGCAAAGGCGCAGAACTCATCTGACTCAAACCTTGTTCTTTCCTCCAAAGTTTTCTTTTCATTGAGAAAACTGTTTATATCAGTCTTTCTCTATCATCTCCTTTTTATGTTTTGTTTAAATAAAGATTTTTAAAAATCATATAATCTGTTAAGAATAATATTTCCTCCATATGAAACTGCCAAGCAATGTTCTCTCTTTCTCTCACTCTCGTTTTTTAATCACTCTGACATTTCCACTGTATCTGGCATGAACATTACTGTTATTCTTCATCCACTGTGAATTTTATGCAGCATGTTTTAATTTTGTATGTATTTCTTGATGAATGTTTAAATTGAACATTCCTCTTCTCCTTTAACTGCCATTTTTTTTTCTTTCCTGCTTCCGTGACAGACAGATCCAGTAGTGACTAACTCCCTTTCAACGAAATTTTGAACACCTACAGATTACCTTAAATCCAATGAATGTTATGCATACAAAATCTTATTTTAAAAGCCTAAAATATTAGGACTTTTTTTTTCCTTAAATGCCAACTCTAAGGGTGATGCGCCACATGAAAATTAAAATACCTTAAAATAATAGGTATCATGTGAATAAATCCATGAAAATGACAGCAAGAAATGTTTCACCATTAGGGTAATTCAGCTTCCTTTCAGCAGTTTCATTTTCTTTTGTTTTAGGAGAAAATTTTCAAATATAGAGCTGTGTCTAAAGGCAGATGAAAACAGAATTATTCTTTCACTTGTCTGACATCTTTCACTACCTAAATTCAAAGCATTAAAGCAAAGAAAAAAAAAACAACAACAAAAAAAGAAGAAACAAAAATTGTCTTGTTTTGCTTGTTATTTCTAGAGATGTCAAAAAAGCTGTGAAAAGTAAGTTGTTTAAAAGCACTAGCAATTTGTTGATCTGAAAGTTTCTTTTCTGGAAATACTTTCAAAACTGAGCGGCAAGCTAGACTTGTTGAATGACAGAGAATTGAAATTACTGAAGATATTCAGTATGTAATAGGTGAGGTGGGTGGAAACAGAAGGAAACATCTCTATTGTCTAGAGAAAATAGTGTCCTGTCAGTGTCTCACTTGAATTCATTCCTTACCAGGAAAGACTGCAAAAGATCTGCTCCTAACTTCAGAGTTGCTGATATGATTACACTGCACTGGTTTGTGTAGTTATTGGGCCATGAGCAAGACGTGCCTAGAAATGTCTTTTCTAGCACCAATCAGATAAACTGTTACTGATCTAAAGGTGGTTTGCTGGAGAAGCAGCTGTACCCACTAGTCTAGAAATGCTGTCCATGGTGAGATGCTATGGGTTTCTTCTTCACGCCCTTTATTTATCACAGAAGGAAGTTTAACTTTTCCAGTCAAGGTGATTTACTGCCAAAGGACACACTTCAGCACCAGTGACATGCATCTGAACTTAATAAAAGCTGCCATTAGACCTCAGAAATTCTTCTTCACTCCAGTCAATGATAGTACTGTTTGAATCCCTGTCATATAGAAATATGAGAGATAGGAATTATAAAGCTGAGAGAATAAATGAACAGGGCTTTTCAAGCTGAAGGGAGGAGAGTTAAAGCCATGCAAGATTCTCCAGCAAAATGAAGCAGGAATAAAAAGAAACATTTACACAACGTCATTGGGGTACATTTTCACATAGAAGTCTCAGGCCTTTTCCTTCTTTGTATCACCTGGAGAGTTTGGAGGAAAATACATGGCTTGGTCTACCCAAAGACAAGCTGCCCAGCACAAACAAATTAAAGTTCCCTTTATTCTTTTCCATTTGGAACAAAGTAATTGCCATTATCTTAACTGTTTCCCCTGTGTGAGTACTTTAGGATTTCTCTAGCTGTAAATATAATTATAGAAGCATAATGTAATATAGAATCATAGAATCATGGAGTAGTTTGGGATGGAACAGATGTTTAAAGGTCATCTAGTCCAAACCCCTGGCAAGGAACAGGGACATCCCTGACTAGGTCAGGTTGCTCAGAGCCCCATCCAACCCTTAATGTTTCCAGGGATGGGGGATCAACCACCTCTCTGGGCAACCTGTACCAGTGTATCAACACCCTTATTGTGAAAAATTTCTTCCTTATATCCATCCTGAATCTACCTCCCTCTATTTTAAAACCATTACTCCTCATTCTATCACAATAGTTCCTGCTGAAGAACTTCTCCCATCTTTCTTATAACCCCCCTTTAGATACTAGACAGCTGCTATAAGGTCTCGCTAGAGCCTTCTCTTCTCCAGGCTGAACGGCCCCAGCTGTCTCAGCCTGTCCTCATAGGAAAGGTGATCCAGCCCTCTGGTCATCTTCATGGCCCTGCTCCAGACTCACTCCAACAGGTCCACGTCCTTATGTTGGGGGCTCCAGAGCTGGATGTATTACTGCAGGTGGGGTCTCACCAGAGGGAAGTAGAGGAGCAGAATCACCTCCCTCGACCTGCTGGCCATGCTTCTTTTGATGCAACCCAGGATGTGGTTGGCTTTCTGGGCTGCAAGCATGCATTGCAGGCTCATGTTGAGCTTCTCATCCACCGGCACTCCCAAGTGCTTCTCGTCAGGGCTGCTCTTGATCCATTCTCCTCCCATCCTGTATTTGTGCTTGAGATTGCCTCGACCCACGTGCAGGACCTTGCACTTGGCCTGGTTGAACTTCATGAGGTTTGCATGGGCCCACCTCCCCAACCTGTTAAGGTTCCTTCAGCATCTTTCCCCTCCAGCATGTTGACTGCACCACATAGCTTGGTGTCGTCAGTGAACTTGAGGAGGTTGCACTCTATCCCGCTGTCCATGTTGCCGACAAAGATGTTATACAGGGCTGGTCCCAATACAAATCCCTGAGGAACACCATTTGTCATCAGTCTCCACTTGGACATCAAGCTGTTGACCACTACTCTGTGACTGTGGCCATCCAGCCAATTTCTTATCCATTGAGTGGTCCATCTGTCAAACCCATATCTCTTCAGTTTAGAGAGAAGGATGTCATGCGGGACAGTGCCAAATGCTTTGCCCAAGCCCAGGTAGATGACATCAGTTGCTTGTCCCTTGTCCATTGATGCTGTCACCCCATCACAGAAGGCCACCAGATTGGTCAGGCATGATTTGCCCTTAGTGAAGCTGTGTTGGCTGCCAGCAGTCACCTCCTTATTTTCCATGTGCCTTAGTATAGTTTCCAGGAGAATCTGCTGCATGACCTTGCCAGGTACAGAGGTGAGACCAGCATTGTCTTCTGACTTCTAAATACATTTCTTCCTAAATTATGTAATCCAATTATTCTCTTTGCTTTTTGACAATTCCTTACTTTATTCTTGGGGGAAAAAAAAAATCTTCTAACCAACTAAAAAATTAAATAATTCCAGGACTACTATCACTGGAAAAAGTTTCTTGTTTAAACATGAATAACCATGGCATTATCTAGTCCTCGCAGTCTAGATCCCATAAAAAAAAACAAAACAAAACAAAACAAAACAAAACCAAAACAAGACATTTTACAATAATTTTCACCAAAACATTTCCTCTATTTTATGGAAATTTTTCAAAATGAGAAACATTTTGACCATCTAAATTTTGACCATCTAAATTTTGACCATTCTAAATTCTCTAAGTACTTCATTTTTACAGGGTGAAAATGAAACAACATCTACTGCTCATTCTGTGCTTCTGTTAGCACCCAGCTGTTTCCCAACAGCAGGAAATCTGACTTAGAGCATCTGGTTATGACCATGTGATATTTTTCAAGCTGAAATCTTTTTCACCATAAAAGAAAATAGAGGTGGTAGCTGGACTCATGGGGTGAATATTGGTACATGCTGACATACTTTATTACTTATTTTTTCTGTCAGTTTTTGAAGACTTCCAAGTATAGTTCATGTTGGTTTTTGTATTTTCAGTCTTCAAATCAAAGAAACTACCTGAAACACAGTGACCATGAGGAGACCATTCTGTTCATTCTGTACCTGTGAAGAGACAGCAATGTGCTCTGAAGAAAATTCTTTGCTTTAAGAGTAAACTCAAAATTTCATGGCTAAGAGCAAGTTAACACCAGCACAATTTTTTCATCATGTGGAATTCGTCAAAGTCTGCCCACCCCAGTTACGTTATTTGCTAGATATTTTGCTCAGAAGTAATCTGTAAATTACAGAAAAAGTACACATAGAAGTTGTTTTGAAAGGAAACTCTCCACAGCAGAGAAGTTTGTCACCAAAACAGGTGTCTTCTCTGGAACTGACAAAAGCAATCCTAATGTCTTAGCTGTTGTCCTAAGAACTCATGGGAGATAGGTGAAGTTCCATAAATAAGTTAACTACCTACCTTTAGACACAGAGTTTGTTCAGTCTACCTTCAAGGATAATAGTTTCTAGATTTGAGCTTTTTCTCTCTTTTGCACTCTCTCCAGTCAATGTGCTTCCTGGAAAAGCTTCCCGGAACTGTTCCACACTGCACACTACCCCAGCTAAACCCCTATTGGTGCCAACAAAGTGGAGAGATTTATTCACCGAACTAATGTAAGTCTTGTCGAAGTATTCCAACATTGTGTTTGCCCTGGAAGAGTAGCAGCTTTTTGGTTCATCTAGAGGTTGTAATTCATGTCACCAGCAGATATTGTGAAGAAGAGCTGTCCAATCAATTGTTCTCCAGCTCACGTAGGTGAGTACTTTCTTACCTAAGTGTAGAACTTCACATCTGTCCTTTCTGAATATCTTATGGTTTTTTCAGATCACTTCTGAATTTGCTAAGGTGACTTTGAATTCTACCATTGTCCTGGCAGTCTCTCCTGCCTTGGTGTCTTTTGCAAATGTAATGAATGTCCAGTAGCACATCATAAAGTCAGTAGGGAAAGTACTGAATGGTACTCTCTTGATGATAAATATATACAGAATCTCAATAAGCCCAGTTAAACATAAAATCTTTAATAATTACACTTAGAACACAGTTCTCCAACAACTTTTGTATTCCTTTTTCTCTACCTAGTTCCCATACTTTAACAGTTATTCAATTTGTACTGTATCACTCTCTTTTGCTTATGAGACTATCATGTGAGGCAGGGTACAATTCAACATGTTTCAATTTAAATGTCTTCAATACAAATGTCTTTTCACTCCACGTTGCCTTTATAGTTAGCAAAGACCAGGGACTTTAAGTGCACAATTCCTCTCCTCTCTTCTAAATAACTTTCTGAAGATGATGTGAGTTGCTTTCTAGAAATTCTTATTTTTCACCATTAACTCTGAAAAGGATGATTATACTGAATATGGATGTCTAGACTGTGGGTGTCTATATATAGTCATATCGACTTTACTTACAGTCTCAAGTGTTACTGAAGTCAGGTTACATCTATCATCTGCCATATTTACAGGATCTGTCACAAAGATAACTTTGGTTGGATTAATTCAGTTTACATAATAACAGAGACCTTTGAAAACCTGTTACAACTGAATTAATGGACTTGAAACTACTTACCATCTCAAAAATGAACTTAGAGATGTTCCTGCAAATATTTAGGTAACTAATGACATAAACATGTATTGAGGACTCTCTACTGACATGTTTTTGTTCCTAAAAACCAACTAGATTTGAGATTCTTTTTAGTATGATGTAAAACTAAATAGAAAAAAAAATGAAGAAATCAAGCAAAATTTTAAAACTTGTCCCCCTCAGCAATGAAGAAAAGAGAATCCTGCATAAATACTTGTTTCTCCTTGGTTAGTCTCTCCCTTTCAGCCTACTTGCTTCCATAATTAAAACATGATGGTGAATCGTAAGAGTGGTCTTGAAGAACAAAACAAAGAGTTGGAGTATCTTTCATTAGGAAAGCAGAACCTAGCCCTCAGACGTTCTTGTGGATATAAAAGAGAATTATGCCCTGAATATTAATTCCTGCTCCTGCCCTGTTCTACTCTTCTAGAAAATGAGTGGAGTACTTCTTACTGCCAAAACGTATTTTCTCTTTATAGAGAAGAGGGAAGAGGGAGGAAGAGGAGTGAGGGCTTCATCCTCTAATCAATTTATACCACAGTGTTTTCCTTGTAAACCTGATGTTAACCTTCTATGAGATAGCTTGTGTCTGTCCTTCAGAATAAATATATTTCCTGTTAACAAATACAAAATAATTTGTCCTAGTTTCAGCTGAGAAGGCACTAATTTTCTTCCCAGTCACTGCGGGGAAGCTACTATAAACGTCTTAAATTCTGTTATAGTGAATAGTACATAATGCATAGTAGACAAAACGTTGGTGGTAAATAAGCCATTGCTAATGTATTTTGTGTTATAATCCACTTACAGAAAGCTACATTCTATTTTTTGAGAGTGGAAAGTGTCTGAAAATTGCTATGAAAACTTCATTTCCATGTAACATGACCTGCCACTAATAAACGCCTCCTGATCCAAGAAATACCAAAAGCTTGCCTTTCTGTTTCAACAAATTCTAATGGGATTTTTGAATCAATTGTTGCAGTCCTAGAAAATATTGACATTTTTTTCTCAGAGTGCTGTTAGTAGAAACGATTAAGCTGCCTATAATCAGACCTCAGGTTTTTTTGCCGTTTTAAGAACATATAATTTCCATTTATTTGAATGACAGTCCTGTGCAACGAGCATCTTCAAGACTGCTCGCCTAAACTCAAGTATTTCCTTAAATTTATTAGACTTTTAAATTAATATGTATTTTTCCTGTCATTTGTACCTTTTAGCATATGCATAAAAACAAAGAGAAGAAAAAATCTACATAAACAATAGCAAAACAATCAAAGTAAAAAGATGGTAAATCACTGAAAGTCAGATTCATTCTGTAGTCACACTCCATGAGTAATGAGACTTCTACAC
Source organism: Tetrax tetrax (assembly GCA_009806455.1). Taxonomy (NCBI): domain Eukaryota; kingdom Metazoa; phylum Chordata; class Aves; order Otidiformes; family Otididae; genus Tetrax; species Tetrax tetrax. The sequence goes on along the minus strand of WHYT01016842.1, from coordinate 431,269 downwards.
TGGGGCAAGGCCTCCCTTCTCTATTTCACCTCTTAGAATAAAATAAGCCTGTAAAATCAGCTTAGCTTAGATACCTGTTAGGTGGCTAAAATTGGAGGAGATTAATTCCACCCTAGCCTTTTTGTACCTACACTTCCTTATCCAAGATAAGAGAAAATGTAGTTTTCTACTGCCTCAATATTTATACACACAAGAAGTGGACAGGTCTCAAGTGAGCATGGCTCACTGCTCTTCTGGAAGTAAAGAGGCACTTTGGAGAGCTTCAGGGAGCTCTGGTTTCTCACTCTGCTTCCTCAAGGTGATAATTTGTTTCTGCTGGAATTCTCCATCTTCTCTTACTTCCCTGAGCTTCCACTTACAGAGTATGAAATGGCCCAAGGAGAAAAGACACAGATTCCCCTTTCTTATCTTTCTACAAACACTTCTGACCTCAAACCCCAACTCTTCATGTGGCCAGATTCTGGTACGTAATCTGCTGCTTTATTCAAATTAAGTAATATTTTATTTTAGAAATTGTCTACAGGATTTTTCTCCCTTTTTTTTTTCTCTCTGGTTTTGTGGGTTTTTTTACTCCTTTTTTTTTTTTCTGGTATTTGAAAACATGATATAACAAGTACAGAAATATTAGTTTACCCAGCTTACGATATAATTTCCAATGTTTGCTTCCTCAGCAAGTTTGTGTAAAGCCTGCAGGAATGCTACTAGTCACCAGTGCCTTATGCTCTCCTAGGTGGATGCACATGCTGCATATGCGGGTCTATTTGTGAGCAGAGCAGATGTTACTGAGAGAGGAAGCTCCAGGTAGAACCACGTAGTGTGCATTTTGTAGAGCTACACCATGACTGTGCTGTCAGCCTTGACTACAGCAACTGTCAAGAGAGTAAAACCTTGACAACGAAAGATTGTTCTCATTTTGAGCAATCCATTCTTTTAAACATTTTGCATATTTATTAATTGAGAACCTTTCACAATTGCAAATATTTCCTGCACCTTATTCCTCTTTTAATATTTTTTCTTGAATCTGTAGCAATTTAATGTTGTGCAAGGCATTTACTTATTGTCAGATATCAACCAGATACCTCTGAAAAAAACCCATCATTTCTGTTAAATACAGACAGCTCTTACTTTTTCCTCAGCAAGTAACATAGATTACTGCTACAATCGAAACCATCATGGGAATGACAAGGCACGGAGTAACTTCATTGCCAGTCTTTTCTGCAGAAGACTGGATTCATACCAAGAAGAACAGAGAACATAAACTTTTTGAAGTTCAGTCCATCCGTTCACATTCAAAACAATCACGTGGTAAAAAACAATTATCTTCACTAATAATTTATCTCAGCATCCAAAGGCCTGATTCTCACAGTAATCAGGGCAATATTCAGTACAGACAAAATAAGTACTTGCATATGAGTGAGAATAATTCCGTAAGACTAAAAAAATGTGTGGATTTACCTTTTTCTGTAAAGAACATACAGGTTTCCCTATCATCCACTTCTCAAAGGGAAAATTCACTTCCCTATTAGAAAGAGTGCTTGCAAAAGGAAAACTGTTTTAAGCCATTTTCGTATGTGCACATGTGAATGAATTACAAAAAAAAAACCTCCACTGAATCTCACGTAGCTAGAACTTTAAATCCCTGAAAGAGGCCTACTTACCTAACAGAACCCTGAGGTTTTTTTTTTTCTTTTTTAATTAAAAGAGACAAAATATTTAATCAGATGGCAGCTGAAGTACATGGAAAGCAATGAGCTAGATGGCAAGTCTTGCCTCCGTGAATATTTTACTTTCGGCTTGAGATGATCTGTGCAGAGATGGTTTTCCTCAAAAGATCCATAAGCCCACCTGGACACAGCTGTGAACAACCTGCTGCAGCTGGCTGTGGCTGGTGCAAGGGGATTGGATTAGGTGATGGCCAGGGGTCCCACTCCAGCCATTCTGCAACATCTGTGGTTCCACCGTTTTGTACTTGGCAATTGTCACTCATGGAAAATGTCTTCTAAAAGATATCTGAAGAGTATCTTTTGTGGCTACAATAAAACACAATTGAAAAAGCTTCAGTTGTGAAATTGTATTTTGGGGGAATGAAATGAAAAGTAAAAAGCTAATGCTTGCTAGTGCTAACTTATTGTCTATTAACTTTTACTTGTTAATGTAGACAGATTGAAAACTGTCTCCACAGCCATAAATTACTCCTTGTGAAAAGAATTATTGGAAATATCCCTGAGGAAATGTTTTGAGCTGTACAGTGAAGGAATATACATCTTTCAAACAGTAACCAAAATCTTTAAACTTCATTGTGTCTAAAATAAGATTGGAACAATGTCCTTGAAATAGGAATATGAAAAAAAAAAATCTTTCAACCTTCAGAAAGATACAATATGTGTCGGGAAAGCACTCAAAGACATGATCAGCTTTTGCATTTGCACTTCAGCCCCAGGGCTATCTTAGTATTGGGGCAAAACTGTAATCTTGGTTTTGTCTAGTAAAATGGTATGGAGTAATAAAGTATTTCATATTCAGGGAAGTGCAGCAAAACAAGAAAGACTGGTTTCTGAAGAGCCAACTCACATCATTGTCTCTAAAAAAAAACATTTGATGGATTTTCTTTTCCACTGGGTTTATATCTACACAGATATAGGCATTCTCAGGTAAAGCCCTGACACAGTTTTGCCTTTTATACAGTTTGTAAAGCTGCACATATTTATATATGAATGAACTGAAAATAGTTTGCATTCCACATAATAACATAGGGATGATCAGGACAGATATTTCATCATTTGAAGCTAGGTGAAGAAAAATATTAATGTACCTTATGGACAATATTTGAAACAGCAGTAAGATTTGAAAGGAAATAGACTAAGAAAATACTTCTGGGATCAAGGTATTCTTCAAAATCACACAAATTGCAGATTTCTGTGCTCAGAATTAACTGGTTAACTTTACAAAAACTAATGAAAGCAGAGATTATGTAGGTGGCAGACTCTGCTGTGACTTCTCACTGTCTGACAGCCTTGGGAGAAGAGTAGTGCCTCGGATGTCTCACTGTAAGGAATAATCCAGCAAAGGTACATTTGCACATGTTGTCCAAAGTGAACTAGTAAAAATACCTGGACAATGACAGCAACAGTTTTGTATTTTCCTAATAGTATAAACAGGGAAACACTTACCTGTAATTAGCAGGAGACAGCCACTGTCATCCATAGATTGTCAGTTAGTTAGTTCTGAAACTTGAGCAAGAATTGTCCAAGATTTTTGTATCATTCAAGTATCAACCTACCAGCATCCTAAGACTTTTAAGCAGTTACCTAGTGAATGTTATCTCAGTATTTCCCAACACTCATTATCTGCCCTTTTTACCCCTTTTATTTAATTTGTAAACTATTTGTATCAAAGATAATATTTCTGCTTATATTTTTCTTTTTCTTTTTTTTTTTTAACAGTACCTGAACAGAAAAAAAAATGCAGAATTCCAGCCCTTAAAATACAACTATAATGATAAGCACAGCTAGAGTAATCTCAACAGACACCAAATTAGAAAAAAAAAGAAAAGCACTCTGCATAGTTTGTTAGTAAACAATTAGAAAGAAAATCAATATCCAGACATGGTTCCATATGCATTTCCTTCTCTAAAAGCATTTAATATATGCTTTCTGAGTAGCATATTAACAGGCACCTGGATCATTGTATTGGATTTTCACACCCACAAAGTCATATGTAGACTATATATATTAATTCCCTTTCTCACATCCAAACTCCAGTGAAGAAAAGTGAATGGATTAAAATTTCTCCTTTCCTGCTCTGACATTTCAAATTAACTAATTAATTAAGATCAAATGAACTTTATATTTTAGAAAGGAGCAAACTGCACAGTTTGTTATAAAGATAGACCAGTTTGGATTGATTCATTGCTATTAGAGCTACATCTTAGTAGGAAGATTAAGGTTGCCTTTGCTCTGGTCAGCAAAATTAAAAAAAAAATCGTTTTTCCAGTTAATTATATATGGTCTTTTTTCCAATAAAACTTGACTCAGCTCCATTTCTTTGCTACTGAATCCATTATCAATGGTGACATTGTTCTTTTTGCTATCAGCAACAAGCTGGGAACAATCTGAATGCAATTGTGAGCGCCATTTTATTTTGTGAACAGCATGCTATCTTTAGACTGCTTTGTTTGTTGCAGTCTTCACTATAATTATCTTTTTTTTTTTCAGTTAGAACATCCTTCTCATTTTGTGGCTGGTATCCACAAATTAACAACATTTCAAAGCATTTAATTTATCATTTACTTTTCTCTAGTGAAATAAAACAGTCTGTAATTGTCAGTGAAGGTTGATATTACCTTGTCGAAGGCCATGGCTGGGGAAAACGTTACTTGGCTGGAAAAAAAAAAAAAAGCTGTATCAGCATCTGAGAGACAGAAGCTCTTCAGTTGCTGCATGCCAGTAGACCAGATCTAGAAGACAGAAAGGACTTCACAGATTTTAACTTTTGACCAACGTCAGGACTTGCAGTCACAGTGATACAAACCAGCAGAAATTACACATCTAATTTCTGTTGCTAGTTGGCTAGTTTTGTTGTTTCTTCCTGATGCATTTCTAAATTCTCTGGTGTTTTAAAAAACAACTATGTCTGTGCTTTAGAAATCCCCCTGTGAAACCTGTCTGCTTCACCTACCAAAGGGGTTAGGTGCACATCATGAGCCTTGAGGCGGGGGTCCTGTATCACCCTGGGGAAGCCAGAGCCCAAGTTGGCCAAGTCTGTAGGTAGTCCAGTGGCTCGAGAGCTAGAAAATGCCTGTCGTAGTGTGTGGAGTTATATACAGCAGAGAAAACACAGAATAACATTAGTGCTGGGTGTGGCCCAGGAATTCCAATGTGAGTGAGATTTACCCTTGCATTTGGACCTCTCGGCAGGATACACCTCCTTTATAGCATGAAGGGCAGTCATCCTGCAGGTATTTAACCTGCCTCTGCTCTCACCTTTCATATCCAGTACGGCTGCATTAGTTTTGCCTTAAATCCTCTCCGCAAGGATGTGGGTGATGACACACTGCACACAGCAGAGGAAATTCAAGACTAGAAAAATTAAGCAATGTAAGCAGGATCAGAGGATAAGAACATAGCCAGGAAGAGAAGCAAGAAAAAGGATGTCCTGTTATTCTGTCCTAATCATTAGAACTATTTCTGTCCTTTTATCAAGAATTAGTGTAGCTAAAGTGTACTATTAGACAGAGCTAGACTTAAGTGGTACAATTTCAGTATAATGCAGACAGTCTTGTTGAATATTTAAATTATTTTTTATCAATGAAAAGGTAATAAAACCTGAAGCCTTCATTTATTTTCTGTGTTGAAGACCAGTATAAATTATATGCCTCAATCTAGATTATAGTAATTTAAGAAGAATGACATGAGTTGTACTAACTGTCAAAGTCTGTACCTGATACCATTAATAACAGTGTTCAGTGCACAGAGCAAGCTCAGAATGTGGCTTTAATTCAATACATTCAATAATTGACTAAGTCCCTGATTTTGTGCAGGGTATTTTGGCATTTGAAATTACCAGGAAAGGTAAACACATTTGTAACTGAAAGGGAGCTATATAGTGTAACCGTTTTAAAGGAAAAAAATAATCAATAATAGAAGTAGCACTGCTCTTTGTTGATTGACAGTTTTGAGTTATCAAAATTAATCACATAATAATGATACTCTTCATTAAACATAAAGTTGACAAGGAAATCAGAGCAATGGACACTGAATAGCACTGACTTTGATTTCAAAATAAATTTATCCCAAAACTAAATTTCAAAATTCCACAGCTGGATAATGATTCTTATGGTTTTGATGATGTCCTTTTTGCTTTTCAAAAGACTTCATGACTGTTTCTTACTTCCATCCATGCAGGAAAAATGGCAGCAACAAAATTTTATATCCTTTTACCTCTTCCTTTTTAGGACTACTTAATTTAAAGCAAAATTGTGTACAGGACTTTGGAAAAGTCCCTGGGTCTGGTCACAGTAAATCAGAATGATTCAGAAGGTATAATTGTTCACAACTTTAACTACTTTCTAGTCTAATGTTTTAGTCTTAAGTATCAGAAATAAAGTGGTAAGAGTAAATCTAATGACAAATTGTTGCTAAATTGTGTTTCACTGAGTAAGTGTGTTTTTAGTCAATACTCTGCAGGAAGAAATCTGGTTGATGTTTCTATAGATATTGTGGAATGGCAGTTATATCTTTCTTGACTACAAAGCTCAATGAAATGTCAGATGTTATGTCTGATCCTCCACAGCCTTGTACATTTTTTAGTTTTCTGCATTATTTTGATATAGTAGCATTTTCACGGAGTTTAGGAGAGGTAGGAATAACCTCACAAGGCTGAGGGTCTTTTTATGCACAGAGTCCTAAAAAGCCTTTAGTGAGAAATCTCTGAAGTGAGCTTAAAATCAGTTCATAATGGTATATCTTGTTAAAATCAAGAAAACTGTGAGTAAGCATGGAAAATTCTCATTATGGAACAACACACACACACAGACATATGCATTTTAAGAAAATAGTAGCAAACAAATGAAAAAGTTAAAGAGAGCAAAATGGTATAAAAGTAGCCTTGAGTACATGGCTATTATAAATTCTTTTCTGAGTATGCTACTCACACCTTAAGAAAGTTATTTCACTTTTCTTTTCTGGTCAGTGTTAGTTTAATTCACTGCTGTTTGCTCTAGGGGATATTACCAGGTGCAGCCAGAACTTTCAGTTTTAGCAGCAGTGCTGTTATTTGATAAGCATCCTCAGGAGATGGCATACGGTGCCAGCTCTTCTGCACTCAGACCTTGTGATGTAGTCTTAATTACATTAATTTTAAGAGTAGAAGCACTTAATCATCTTGTTAGAAATTATTTCAATTTATTTCTTCATAGACTTAATTTAAGTATTGTAGCTTCTGCAACTTACAAATTGTCTTTAGTCCTAGGTTTCAGGTACCATGTTTCACTTATAACTCATGAGTCTACCAGGGAAGTCTTTAAACTTTAGGCCTTTTTGTTCCTAGTGAAGTACGCACCTGTTGGAGTGAGCCCAGAGGAGGGCCACGAAGACGACCAGAGGGTCGAGTACCTCTGCTATAAAGACAGGCTGGGAGACATGGGAGAAGAGAAGGCTCCGCAGAGACCTTATTGTGGCCTTCCAGTACCTAAAGGGTACTGAAAGAAACCCTTTAGCAGGGTCTGTTGTGATAGGACAAGGGGCAATGGTTTTAAACTAGAGAGAAGTAGATTCAGACTAGACATAAGGAAAAAATTTCTACACTGAGGGTGCCGAGAGAGGTGGTGGATGCCCCACCCCTGGAAACATTCAAGGCCAGATTGGATGAGGCTCTGAGCAACCTGATCTGGTTGGAGATGTCCCTGCTCCTTGCAGGAGGGTTGGACTAGATGACCTTTAAAGGTCCCTTCCAACTCAAACTGTTCTATGATTCGATGTATTCTAATTTCACGGATATTAAATTTAAGCATATATTAAATCTATACCAAATTTTATACAGTAATTAGTATGGTTGAAATTAGATTAATTCTATATTGTGTTCTCTCAATTTCTCCTTTTGTTTTACCTCCTACTTCATGAATTTTCCTCTGCATCTTTTCCAGAGAGTTTGAAATTTTTCCTCATATTCAGAAGGTTGAGAAGATAAGTCCTCTCTTCTGTGTTGCAATACAAACTATTTGTTATCTTGTCTCCTTCCTCCATTTAAAAATATCAAAGATTAAGTACCACACAGTGCTAAAGGATGTTCCACTGAGACATTCACAACAAAAGAAGAATCCCCTAGAATTCAATAAATAAGACATCTTAAGTTTAATTCAGTGAAGACATGATCATTGGTGGTTAAGGAAGTAGGCAAGGGTGGTAGAGTTTTACCGAGCCAAACTCAGTGGGTATATGGATAACTGTGCATATGTAAGTCTCTAAGTACTGTATTATTCAGTCTGCTGTTCCTGTTGTCTACTTAATCTCACTAATTTTTGTCTCCCCAAATGCACAATGTTTCTGTTCAAAGAGGCTCCTTTCACCTTAATACTGCACCAGTGCCTGTTTTCAGGTAGGAACACAAAAGCATTGGCTGATAAATTGCCCGCAGCCTTCCTAGCATCTCTGCTGGAGCGGACCTCAAGACCTTCCTTAAGCCTCCTTTCTTAGCACTGTCACTCCTGAGCCATGTATCTTACTCCTCTGTTGTTAGTCACGGAGGATGTTACTGATCAGCTGGAGTTGTTGCTGTACAGCTCCCACACTTGGTGCGGGGATTTCTCTCACCGAATTTTACCTTCCTGAAAATTTCTTCCGACTTCCCTCCAAAACACAAGATCCTCTTTATCAAGGGTTTCCTCTCAATGAGTATTTTTCAAAGTTATGCAAAATAGCTCCTGTAAAATATGTCTTAACATGCAACCCAGCCCCTCAGTCTGAATTCACATGACTTCTCTGGGACTGTTTGCAGACCTGTCCAAACATCATCTTGTTTTTCAGCTGAGTTTTAAGGTTTCAACATTTGATCTACACTGAGAAAAATTTATCCACTGCTTAAAATTCTGCAGTTTCAGTATGCCCAAGGCCTGAAAAATGTGCTCTCTCATATCCCTAATAAAGTTTTATCTTCCTTTCTTCAATTCTTTTGCTGAAATGTAAATCTCTTATATTGAAAAATTGTTGTCTCTACCTGTGCTTTCTCTATATTTTGTTTCTTTTGCTCCCTTTCTGACTTTTCGGTTCGCTCCTTTTCCCCTTTTAAGTCCTTTCCTACTTTGTGCTTCATATTCTTTTTAAGGTTAAGTTCTACCACAGGAAGAATTTTTCAAATTCCCTTCACCACAATGTGTGGGTTTTTTATTGTTTGTTTGGAAGCCTAGACTAGATACAAGAAAAAGTGTACTTCATTCAAGAATTAGAGAACCATTAACCTGAAACAAGTGTATAAGCAAAAGAAACAAGCAAGACCATTTAAAAATAGAGTTAATATCCATTTCCCTGAAGAATAGACACATTGACCTTTAAAGAGATTTTTTTCCAGACACTTCTGTCAGCATTTCTTCTTGTTTTCTCTTTATACCTACATAATTCTTCTTATTTAAAACACAGCGTACAACTGTACTCTGCTACAGTTGCAGCGCAATCTCCTACTTTTAACTTTTTGTTAAAAGACCCTTTCATTTTTTCAGAAAGTTCATTTTTAATGAAAATTCTTTTATGTCCATTAAATGTCAGAGAAGATTCAAGAAAGAGGAAAAGGTAAAAGAAAAATTAATTTAAAATGCATATACATATGCTCAGAAGTCATGTTAAGATTCCCTCTTCTACACTAAAGTATTTATCATAGGCTTTCATGACTTTTTACTTATTCAGAAATCCAGAGCCCCCAAAAAAGTGTGATTTGTGGGGAACTGATTTGAGAAGTGAGGTATGCTAGCCTTTTCTTTTGTTGTGTGCTGTCACCTAACTGAATATTCATTGGAAGTAGGTGCTTGTTTTATGACAATCACATTAGATATAACTGCAGGTTGGCCTGGAGAGTTACGTCATAAGGAGGTTTCATCTGTGCTTCAAATATATCTTAAGCAAAATGTTTTTTAAAACATCATATTTTTCTAGTCTTGCTGAAGTAAGAGACAGATGGCAATATCATATCATCTAGTCTGATCCCTTATACCACAGGTCAATAAGGTTCACATAAATACTTCATAATATCTAAAGATTTATTTAACCCAGATGTTTCAGTTCTCAAATTGCTGTAGGTAAAGACAGACGAAGGCACAATCAGTACCTTAGGCTTCTTCATGTTGGAAAACTGTTACAGTGAGATGATCCCAGTAGGCAAATTGTGTCTGACACAGCAATTCTTCTTCCTTCTTTGTTTCCTCACACAATGTCTACCAAGCCTGGGAGAAAATCTCCCTATTTATGCAAAGCCAGCACCCAGTGTTTGCCTGGGTAAGTGAGCTATGGGCTGCAGAGATTCTCAGTGTTGCAGAGCTGACCCACAGTGCTCACTGTTCACCTTGATTTTATATATATATATGTAAAAATATATAAAGAAACAGCAATTGCTTATTTGATTTTTGTCCACTACATTGCCAGGTCAATTTAAAAAAAAAAGACTGATGGAGCTGGAAGCACCCAGACTGGAGACAGATACTGCCCTGGAGGCTGCTGAGGAGGGGAGGGGACTGTAAGGTGTGATGGGCAGGGAAGCACAATGTGGAGTTGAGATCCACCAGCTCCTGTGGGGTGGCCAAGGCTAAGAGGCTCTCCAGGAACTTAAGAATCTCTGTAGATATTAAGCCTATGTTAATATTTGTGATATCATTCTCTGGCACTACAAGCAGCTGTCATGAAGCAGCTCCTGTCTGCACTATCAGACTGTCTGACTCTCTGAAACAGGGTGGTTGAGTCCAGTGCATCTTTTAGGAATGGTCTTCAGCTATGCTGGCTCTGGAACCACATTTGAGGTTTGTCAGGGATGGCCTTGATGGACACAAAGCACAATCAGTGACAGCTCCAGCAGTTTGGCCATGTAAATCACTGACTCCCAGAGCCCAGGAGTCTTCCCTAGAACCGTTTGATGTGTTTATGTAGGGTAAATCTCAGGGACTGGAAAAGGTGACAGGGTGAAAGACACTCTCCAGGTAGTAATTTGCTGCCATGTGGAAGCTGCTGTGTAACTCCCTAGAAGCAAGGACACTCACTGTGGACTAGGATGGAAATGCATGAATTTTAATAATTTAAATTTTCCTTTTTATCTTCCTTACTAAGAATTTTTGCTATTTGAAAAGTGTTCTTCATGCAATAGAATTTGGCTTTTTACAGTTAAAGGCCTTTAGACTTTCTTTAGAAACCCCTGCAGGAGAGGCAGATTGACATGAAAGCCCTGACCAACTACTTCCAGAATCTCTATCACTTGAGAAAGACATGGAGAAAAAGACAAGAGAAGAGCCACAGACTACACATATAGAGGAGAAAATAAGATTCTTTCCTATTCCAGACAGAACCTAATTGAGTCCCAAAGGGTAAGATTCAGAAGTGTTGCCTAACAACATAGCTTCCCATTATTTTTCAGCAAGATAATTTATTTTTAGAAAGAAAGGGATGTAAGGATGGTATTGAAAATTATTTCACTGGTGGAAGTAATCTGGGATTTAACTTCTACAACCTTCCTTGTTTGGAAACAAGTTAAGAGAAAGAGTTACCATCAAACAGAATGGTTTATGGCATTTAAAACAATCCCAATCTCTATTTCCATTCCTTGCACTAAAAGTGCAGCTTTACAAATGGCGAAATTAATTCCATTTGTTCGATGGCACTTTGAAGCTTCTCTTTGGAAGGCCTGAAAAAGAATGGGCTGTGCACTTTTAAATCGCCATGTGCCACAGATTCATGTGACTCTGGCAAGAGAAATCTATATTCATGATTTAAAAATTGTTTCGTATATCACTGTTTGGAGTCTTAAAGCCTAGTTACAAAACATAGTGACCACAATAGGACTTCTTTTCCTGATAGGACAGACTTTTATTAGGCTGTTTTACAGCCAATTTGAAACATTCTGGAAAATAAGTCCAAAATGCCTTAATTTTTTTTTTTTTTCCTTGCATTTCAGCTCAGGTTGACATCTTTACTAAACAGACAACGAAGGCCGGTATATGGAGGTGTCTCAATAGTCTTCTGATCTCAGAGCAAATGGTCAAATTCCGGCAACAAAGAGCAAAAAGATCACAGTAAATTTTCTTTAGTTAGTTTCTTTAGTTTCTTTCTTTAGTTTTTAAGTATTAGAAAGGCAGTGTTTTCCTTTTTTTTTATGATAAATTCTGAGATGGAGGCTTATCTTAACAGCTTTTGGTTTCATACGTTCACTAACAGGACAGTTACTTCTCATTCTTTCTTTCAGAAATTAATATTGGTATTCTTCCACAAAACAAAAAATCATCTCACTTCTGGCCAACATCATTTGCTTTGCTGTCAGAAATAGGCAGTGTGTACTCTAAGCCCAAACTAGGCTGGGGGGTGTAACAGTTCGGTGATTGTCTGTCTGCTATGCTGACCCTTTCTGTGTCTTCAGTCTCCCAGGGCTCATTTGTCTCCGCCATCCTAGCCATCTGGTCCTATCTGCCATTGCAGAGGTATCTTCAAGAGAAACAAACAAACAAACAAACAAACCTCAAGTTGTTCTTCGAAAGTATCAAAATGCTTCTCTGACAGAACTTCAGTAGCCAGGGAGCCTGGTACCGTGCCTCAGGAATTGCTGCAATTCAAAAATTTCTAGGCGATGTTTGAGAGATGCAGTGCAACCACATACCCTAGCAAATCAGAAACTCCAATTTTTTGCTGCTCCCATCTCAACAGGCAAAGTTTTGAACTCCAGGGCTTCACTCACATATTTATTCTGGCAGAAACCAATGTAAAGATGGCACATTCTTACGTATAGGTGTAACTCTGCCTGGAGGTATTTGTACTTCGGTAATACTAATCCTAAAAGACACATTTATATCTATGTCAATGTTACTCAGAAATACTTTGTATTTCTGCTCACCTCACCAAACTTTCATCCACCAGGGAACAGAGTACACTCTGGGAAACAACTCACATAATAATATGATCATCTTAATGCCAATGAAGCAATGAAAGAGAATTAAAGATGACTTGGAATTTGCTGCATGCCTGGAGGAGTAAGAAGAGAACAGGAACACCTAAGTTAGAATGATTTATTTATTTATTTATTTATTTTACAGCAACACATTTTAACTACAATTTACAGTTGCATAGGAATTTTGATCCATTGGACAAAGAGTAGTTAGTAAAAATGAATGGTATGTTCCTTATATGAAATCAAAATAAGCTTTTGAAAAATCGCTATGATAGAAATGTATTTTCAGAATCTTTAAAAAGGAACAGAAAGAATTAGGGAGTAATATAGAATATTTGTGCATGATGTTTCTTTGCAACTTATATTTTTAGAACATGTCTTGAGCTGTGTTACTTCCTTAGTGTTAAGTGAGTAATAAAGATTTAAAGCAGGTGGTGTCATGGACCTTTATTATTTCCCTATAATTCCTTATTGTTTGTTAATATAAAAATATTAATATTTATTAATACTATTTTCCTAATTTGATGCTAGCATGTTAAGATCTTATAGCCTTATAACTCTTCTTTCAGTCAGATTTTTATTTTCAGGGTTTAAAAACATTTTCAGGCTTGTTCCACACATCAGTTACTGCTGGAAGTCCTTTAAGATCTGCTTATGATGTGATTTAGTTTTACGACTGTGGAGAACAAATAACTGTTCGCTATTTTTCATTGTGCTAGTGCAAAATGGATTAGTAAATATTACTGCCAAGTCTCTCCAAGTGTCAGTGTGGGAGCTATCCAGATGCACCTAAAGTTAATAAAAGGCTTTCTGTTAACTTGAGCAAGAAGTGGTCTGAGCCCTGACAGAGTAAATTGATTTGGCTGATTTCGAACAGAGATGGACTCCTCCTGCTTCAGGTCCTGATGTGCTCGTGCAGTGCTGATCAGGGCCTCAGTGGTGCTGCAGATTTAGGAGAAACGCTTCATCACCAAGGCTCGCCACTGCAGAGCTTCGGCTCTCTCATGATCACCTGCAAGCGATGGCATTGAGAGAGACCCTTGCCTTTCTTTCTCCCTTCTACAGTAAAAATGCACAAAATCAGATACCTGTTGCATCCTGTAGATGCATAGTTCCCAAAGAGCCATTTAATTTGTAGGAAAAAACTCCTTTCTATGCAGTAGTTTCCATAGCTAATTAAACCATGAAATAAAAAATACAAATAAAATTGCAGAAATAAAAATATCACTCTGCTCAGAAGATAGTTTCTCTGAAGAGGGCAGTATCTCAGCCCTGTGCAACCCTGCAGTACGATATTGCCATTACTAGTAACAGGCCACAAGCTTTGTCATGGATTTGCAAAGTCTCAGGACTGAGGCTTGACAAGTTTCCTCAGTCCAAACTTTTCTCGACCTGTTGCAGCTTTGTGTTACTGGTTTTAGCTGTGACAATAATTTCTGTAACTGGTCTGATGTTTATGACTGATTTATTTTATTTTTGTCATTTTTTGTATGGAAAAATTGTATTTTTACATAGGTAGCAGCAAATAGAATTTTTTCTATGTAGAATGAGGTATTTAAGACTGTGACATAACGATGTGGCATAGAGAAACACAGACCTGGTAGTAGACTAATTCTATTCTGCCTCAACCTCTGATTCCTGTCAAGTTACCCAGAAATGCACTTCAGCCTACACTTTCTCTCAATGTTGTCTAAAACTTGGAAGACCTCTTCTCCTGTGGCAGAACTTCTGTACCAGCTTTTGGTTGTCTCTGCCCCCAGGGCTAGTCCCAGTCCCCTTGGGAAGCAGTGCCTGCTCGCACAGCACATCGGGCTCAAACATTGACCTTTCCTTCAGCAGAAGTTCTGTGTACATATGGAATGACACAGAGGCCCTTAGGCATCTAATAGAAAATCACAGGCTGTTACTCTGTGCATATATGAATCTGGATCTATGTTGGTATTAGGCACAAACGGTGATTTTCATAGGATGTTAGGAGCTGCTTCTCAGGAATTAGTCTTTCTACATGAAAAGTATCAGTTTGTACTTCTGTAATTTAATTTATTTCTACTTTATTAGTTTCTGTAATATAATACATTTTTTGTTTATGTTAAGGATTCAAGATGTGGCTAATTTAACATTGCTGTTAACCTTTTTTTTTTTTTTGAGAAGATGGAAAATGTCTAATCTTTGAGCTACATTTCAAATTTGATTGCTTATAAAGGATCTGTTTTATTAAAATTGAAGACTCAGAGAACGACAGCACAAAAAAACCCCTAATATTCCTTTCCTCCCTTATTTCCCCAGTGGAAGGAATATATTTTTCTACTTCAATTAATTTTCAATCTCTCTCCTGCAATACGATCAAAATGTTTCATGCTGGCCAAATTATTAGTGACAATTGAATGACACATGAAAAGTTATATCTGAAA
Organism: Tetrax tetrax; assembly: GCA_009806455.1. Taxonomy (NCBI): domain Eukaryota; kingdom Metazoa; phylum Chordata; class Aves; order Otidiformes; family Otididae; genus Tetrax; species Tetrax tetrax. Next base: position 416,231 of record WHYT01016842.1, on the reverse strand, counting down.
TGTGATTTAACAAACTGATTGACTCCTAAATACAGAGCAGACTGACTTTCAATGGACCAGTTCAAATTCATTCCTGGTATTATGGGAAAACTAATTTAATTTTTTTTTTAAACTACTGTTGACAAGATATTTTAAAGTGTATTTTTTTCTGGCTTCTTAACACCTTCCCTAGCTGACTTATTCCATTGCCTGTTATCATACTTGCTCTAACAAGCAGTAAGTTAGTAAAAATTCCTGTGATGAAGTCATCAGAAAACCCCGAGCAGTTGCCTAGTTAGTGAGCCCAAATTTACAGGTAATATTACAATATAAATTTTTATCATATTTTCTGTACAACTTTCTGGGTAGCTATCCTGGTGATTCCTGCAAGAACTTGTCCATAGTATACGACATTGAAGAGAAGTCTGTGCTAAGATAAGGACGGTGCAGGTCAAAGAATAGAGTTGCAATTTCAAATAATTTCCTAAGTGTTAACCTACATGCTAATTGATGGAGAGTGAGCTTTTCATTTCTAATTCTAAGACTTTTTAGCTAGCAAAAATTAGTGGTTAAGATAGATCCTGTAAGATCAGAGCTCAGCTTTGTTGGGTAATGGAACATAAAATGAAATTACAATTAAATAAAAAGCAACTGTTCAGCAGAAATATATACATTCAGTAATTGAGGCCACATGTTTCCATGATGTGCACATAGCAACAGCGGGTTACTGTTCTGGGCCTGCATTGGACTTGAAGAAGGGCGTAGAAGAGAAATACTGCAGTTGCTCGTGTAAGAAAATAACTGGCACTAAACCATCATTTCCTTTGTTCTGCAATACCAGTATCCTAAGAGGACACAGACTGCTATGTGTAGCCTAAAAGATTACAAAGGCTTTTTGAAACATTTTCACAATCTTTCTTCTCTATTATTATCCTCTTTTAAGTTGTGAAGAAAGGGGATGTGCCACTTGCATCTGAAGTTTTGTCAGGGCCACTTCAGCGCTTGTTTTGAACTTTTTACTAGTTTTGAAATAATTATTTATCTTGCAGAAAACCATGTATGTTTTGTCTAAAAGCATCCCTGGAGACCACTCTGAGTGCCATTTACCCTTTTCATAAGCTTCTTCCAAAAATCCAGATTCACATTTGTCCACAACTGGTTTGTGGAGCAATCTTCCTGCTTACCGTGAGCTGCTCCTGCAGACTCCTTAAAGCAAACATTTACCGAGCATGTTCAGTATCCTTTCCATCCAAATATACTTACTTGGATGTCCTTAGAGGCATAAGGTGTCCTCAAGTTAGAAAAGAATTTGTTTTTTACAGAAGTGTTTTAATGTTAGCAATGTATGTTTTCTCATTGGTAGCTATGATATTGGAAACGTCTTTTACTTTTATTTCTCTAATCTATCACTTCTGAGCTAACATGTTAGCTGCTTCCTACTGCCAGAGAAAGGAGCTGTCAGCAGATGCTATGAGTCCAAATAAAAGAAAAAAAAAAAGTATTTTTATAAATTCAGAGATGCCACAGGAAAGGCAGAAGGACAAAAGAAAAAAAAAATTAAAGCCTCAACACATATCTTTCCTATTAAAGTCCTTTAAAGCACAAATACTTATTATCTTGCTTGTGTTACAGCCAACGATTTCATAAGTGTTATGAATAAATGTTAGTGGGTGGACTTTCTGTGCTGTAATTTCCTTAAGCTTTTCCATGGTAGTATGAAGTATTTGCAGCAAAAAATAAGAAAGCATTTCTGGAGCTCTGTTTTGCAGTATGAAATACTGTTTCATACCCCATTCTTGAAAACTCTAATGGGCAGCTCTATGAGTTCGATGTATTCTTTCACACCAAATACTCTGTGCCCTAACTAGAGTTAATCTTACAGACCACCAAAGAAATAGCAAGCTGTCATACTATAAATTTAAAACATGATCAGAATTTTGCACCGCCTTTGATAATAGTATACAGAAGGAGAAGAGTCCCTGCCCCAAACAAGAAGTCAGTCATAGACTGTATCCTGTCCTTGCCAACAGCAAACTGGATGCCTGCAGAAAATTTAAAATTGAAGACCAGTACAGAGCAGCAGTTTCTGCTGTGGAAGCTGCATCCGGACCATTGCATCGAAATATAGACAAATTAGACATACACTCCATGAAATGGCCCGTTTTCTTTTAATCTCTTTATATATTGATCTTCCAAAACATCCTAAAGCAAAAAAAATTTGTCAAGAGCTACGTAGACTATATGTAACAGTATTTCCTACCCTTCTCCATAAACCTTCTGTGGTGCCCCTCACTTCTATTTTGAGAAACAGCACAGAAGCATCCTCACCACCTCCTCAGTATAGTCTCTTGCTTTAAAGACTCCTGTCATTTCTGCCTTGAGCTGTGGGGTCTTTTACCAAGTTGAAGAGTTCTTAATAAAAAAAATAGTCTCCTTAGAAGTGTAGAAGTCATCTTGCTGTCCTTCTGCATGGATTTCCTACTCTTACTTGAGTAAGTTATCACAGCTGTTGGCTAATTGGTAAGCTATCCCAGCTGCATCCCTTCCTAGCATCCTGTGAAAATTAACTCTATCCTAGCCAGAACCAGGACATTTATTTTACCACCGCATCATTCAGACAGAGAATATGTAGAATATTCATTTGAACCATAGGCACTTAGAACGGTACAACGATGTTTTGAATTTGTTCTCTAGCTCTTTTCTAATGATTCATATTACTCTACTTGCTCGTTTTATAGCAATAACTGAGGGTTCTCTTGACATTCTGACAGAACTATCTGCCCTGACCTGGAGTTTTACTTCCTTGGTAGAACAGTTATTTTAGTGTCATTATTGTTTATGTTTAGTTTAGACTACTTTTTCCCATTTACAATATTTCCTAGTGGACTACACAGGGTTTGTATCATTTTATTATCTGCTCAATCAGCATGGTCTTCACCCCTTCAAAGACAGATTTAGTTGTAATATTTTGAAATACTAACAGTGAATTTTGTCCTCTCACTATCTACATCCTTTTAGATCAGTTATATATACATTGGAAAGCATAGATCTCTGAAATTCTTCTAGCAACCTCTCTTTATTAATTATCTTGACATTTTACTCTTCCTTTCCCATCATTTCATGAATTACGAATCTACAAAAATTATGTTCCCTTTCTCCAGTAGCATCTTGATTTGTTCAATAATCTCTAATTATTCCTTGTTAGGAAGACTAGGGAAAATATGGGCCCCCTGTGGAAGCATATGGGAGACCTTGTTACCTGGGATATGGAGAAGGCTGAGGTACTCAATGACTTTTTTGCCTCAGTCTCACTGGCAGGTGTTCTAGTCACACTGTCCCAGTCGCACAAGGCAAAAGCAGGGACTGGGAGAATGAAGAACTGCCCACTGTAGGAGAAGAGCAGGTCTGAGACCATCTAAGGAACCTGAAGGTGCACAAGTCCGTGGGACCTGATGAGACGAATCCACAGGTCCTGAAAGAACTGGTGGATGAAGTGCTAAGCCATTATCCATCATATTTGAGAAGTCATGGAAATCCAGTGAGGTTCCCACTGACTAGAAAAGGGGAAGTATAACTCATCCTCTCATTTTTAAAAAGGGGAAATAAGGAAGGCTTGGGGAACTACAGGCCAGTGAGTATGTCGCCGAGGCAATGGCTTCGGAGTTGGCACGATCCGCAGCGGCGCAGCGCAGCGAGGCGATTCCCGAAGCAGGGAAGCTCAGGGGGGAGCGGAGCGAGGTGCCAGCAGCCCACAGCTCGCGCGAGAGCGGCTGATGAGACGTGGGCAGAGCCAGGGGGCACCGGTGGTCCTGCCCCTCTCCACATAGAAATCAGGGCCTAGGGAGTGCCAGCGACCTGGAGCCCGACGAACAGGGCATGGCGTGTCAGGGAGGGTGCTGACCTGGGGCATTTGCTGTTCCCAACTCGGAGGGCAACATGGCCAACACTCAGCTGAGAGCAAAGGCTGCAGCTCCGCTGGGAGGTCTGCACCGGCTCTCCCTGCGGCGGTCGATGCCTCCGTGCAGACAGAGCAGCCGAGGGAAGAGGCTGCGGTGCAGACCTCGGGCTGCAGGCAGAGCTTGGACCCTACTCCCGGGGCAGGGGCAGGCCTCAGCCCTGGCTGCAGAAGGTGTGCCCAGGTGGAGGAGCTCCTGTGGCAGGTGGCTGAGCTGCAGGAGGCGGTCAGGAGACTGCGGGACATCAGGGTGGCTGAGAGGGAGCTGGACGCCTGGTTCCAGGCACAGTCTGCACTGGAACTGCAGCATCCAGTAAACCAATCAAACTCCCCCCCACTGACACAAGACGTAAGCAAGCAGGCAGAAGATGCCAATGAATGGAAAGCTGCAAGGGCAAGGCACAGCAGGAGGAAGAAGCAGCTTCCTCAGAACCCCGAGGTGCCCCTGCAGAACCGCTTTGCTGCTCTGCAGACCAAAGAAGTAAGACCCAGCACCTCGGGGGAGGCACTGGAGCCGTGTGTGGTAGCCCAACCAGCTCGCGTGATAACCAGTGGTACCAAGAAACAGAGACGAGTGGTAGTAGTGGGTGACACCCTCCTGACAGGTATGGAGGCACCCATCTGCCGACCCAATCCGCTCTCTCGGGAAGTATGCTGTCTCCCAGGGGCTTGTATCAGGGATGTCGCCAAGAGAATACCTAGCCTCATATGGCCCACAGACTATTGTCCACTACTGGTGTTTCATATGGGGGCCAGCAACACAGCCAGCAGCAGCCTGAGAAACATCAAAAGGGATTTCAGGGCCCTGGGTACAACAGTCAAAGACTCTGGGGCGCAGGTGGTATTCTCGTCAATCCTCCTGGTCGAAGGGCAGGGACTCAAAAGGGCCAGATGTATCTGGCAGATCAACTCGTCCCTCAGGGAGTGGTGCTACAGCCAGGGCTTTGGATATCTATGGGGAGTGCTTTGAGAAGCCTGGGCTGCTAGGGGCAGATGGCGTGCACCTAACTGAGAAGGGGAAGAGTGTGCTTGGTCAAAGACTTGCCAGACTCATCCAGAGGGCTTTAAATTAGTGTTGCTGGGGGAGGGGGAGCACAGTTCAGCCCACTGCTGTCAGCATGGCGCCAGTGCCAGCACCAAGTGCCCAGAAGCTGGGGAAGGATCTCAGGTAAGTGCAAATGAATTTAAACTGTGGTACAAAAGAACTCCTCTCTCTCCAGCCTGCAAGTCAGCTTTGTCGGGGGCCCTGCTGAAGTGTCTATATACCAATGCATGCAGCATGGGAGATAAAGAGGAAGAACCGGAGATGTGTGCACACGAGCAGGGCTACGACCTTGTTGGCATCACGGAGACATGGTGGGACAACTCATACGACTGGACCATCAACATGGAGGGGTAAAGGCTTTTTAGAAAGGACAGGCAGGGAAGACAAGGAGGGGGTGCCGATCTCTGTGTCAGCAACCAGCTGGAGTGCGTGGAGCTCCCCCTGGGGATGGAGGAGGAGCTGACAGAGAGCTTATGGGTCAAGATCAGAGGATGGGGATGGACAGGGGATGTTACGGTGGGGGTCTGTTACAGGCTGCCTGGTCAGGAGGACAGAGCAGATGAAGCGCTCTATAGCCAGATAAGAGCAGCCTCATGGTCACAAGCCCTGGTCCTCATGGGGGACTTCAACCACCCTGACATCTGTTGGAGACACAACACGGCAGGGCACAGGCAGTCCAGGAGGTGGATGACAACTTCCTCCTGCAGGTGATAGAGGAGCTGACAAGAAGGGGTGCCATGCTCGACCTTGTGCTCACCAACAGGGAGGGGCTGGTGGGGGATGTGAAACTGAAGGACAGCCTTGGCTGCAGCGACCATGACGCGGTGGAGTTCAAGATCCACGGGGCAGCGAGGAAACTACATGGCAAGCTCTCAGCCCTAGACTTCAAGAAGGCAGACTTTGGCATCTTCAGGGACCTGATGGGCAAAGTGCCATGGGAGGCAGCCCTGGAGGGAAGAGGGGCCCCAGAAACTTGGTCCACCTTCAAGGAGCACCTCCTCCAAGCTCAGCAGAGGTGCATCCTGGTGAAGAACAAGTCAGGCAAAAAGGCCAGGAGGCCAGCGTGGATGAGCAAGAAGCTCCTGGACCAACTGAAACTGAAGAAGAAAGCCTATACAGGGTGCAAGCGGAGACAGGTAGCTTGAGAGGACTACAAAGAGGCTGTGCAAGTGGCCAGGGATCGGGTGAGGAAGGCTAAAGCCCTGATGGAATCAAATCTGGCCAGGGATATCAAAAGCAACAAGAAAAGCTTCTACAGGTATGTAGGGGACAAAAGAAAATCCAAGGAGAATGTAGGCCCCCTCTGGAAGGAAACCAGTGTCCTGGTTACCTGGGACATGGAGAAGGCTGAGGTACTCAATGACTTCTTTGCCTCGGTCTTCACAGATAAGGGCTCTTGTCTCACCACCCAAGCTATAGAAGGCACAAGCAGGGACTGCGAAGATGAAGAAGCGCCTACTGTGCTCGAAGAGTACGTTTGGGATCATCTGAGGAACTTGAAGGTGCACAAGTCCATGGTGCCTGATGAGATCCATCCGCAGATCCTGAAGGAACTTGCGGAGGAAGTTGCCAAGCCACTGGCCATCATATTTGAGAAATCGTGGCGGTCTGGTGAGGTCCCCGATGACTGGAAGAGAGGGAACATAACCCCCATTTCTAAAAAGGGGAACAACGAGGACCCGGGCAACTACAGGCCGGTCAGCCTCATCTCTGAGGTGCAAGGTCATGGAGCAGATTCTCCTGGAAACCATGCTAAGGCACATGGAGAGCAAGGAGGTGGTTGGCGACAGCCAACATGGCTTCAACAAGGGCAGATCGTGCCTGACCAATTTGGTGCCCTTCTATGATGGGGTGACAGCATCGGTGGACAAGGGACAGGCAATGGATATCATCTACCTGGACTTGTGCAAAGCTTTTGACACTGTCCCGCACGACATCCTTCTCTCTAAACTAGAGAGGCATGGGTTTGATGGATGGACCACTCGGTGGATAAGGAGTTGGCTGGATGGCCGCACTCAGAGAGTGGTGGTCAATGGCTCAATGTCCAAGTGGAGATCAGTGACAAGTGGTGTTCCTCAGGGGTCCATGTTGGGCCCAGCCCTGTTCAACATCTTTGTCGGCAACATGGACAGTGGGATAGAGTGCACCCTCAGCAAGTTCGCTGATGACACCAAGCTGTGTGGTGCCGTCGACACACTGGAAGGGAGGGATGCCATCCAGAGGGACCTGGAGAGGCTGGAGAGGTGGGCCTGTGCCAACCTCATGAAGTTCAACCAGGCCAAGTGTAAGGTCCTGCACCTGGGTCATAGCAATCCCAAGCACAAATACAGACTGGGCGGAGAATGGATGGAGAGCAGCCCTGAGGAGAAGGACTTGGGAGTGCTGGTGGACGAGAGGCTCAACATGAGCCGGCAATGCGCCCTTGCGGCCCAGAAGGCCAACTGCATCCTGGGCTGCATCAAGAGAAGCGTGGCCAGCAGGTCGAGGGAGGTGATTCTGCCCCTCTACTCTGCCCTGGTGAGACCCCACCTGGAGTACTGTTTCCAGTTCTGGAGTCCCCAACATAAGAAGGACATGGACCAGTTGGAGAAGGTCCAGAGGAGGCCCATGAAGATGATCAGAGGGCTGGAGCACCTTTTCTGTGAGGACAGACTGAGAGAGTTGGGGCTGTTCAGCCTGGAGAAGAGGAGGCTCCGGGGAGACCTTATGGCTGTCTTCCAGTACATCAAGGGGGCCTACAAGAAAGATGGGGAGAGGTTGTTCAATAGGGCCTGTTGTGATAGGACGAGGGGTAATGGTTTTAAAATGGAGGGAGATAGATTTAGATTGGATATTAGAAAAAGAATCTCACAATGCTAGTTGTAGAACACTGGCACAGGTTGCCCAGAGAGGCGCTGGAAGCCCCATCCCTGGAAACATTCAAGGCCAGGCTGGATGAGGCTCTGAGCAACCTGATCTAGTCAGGGATGTCCCTGCTTCTTGCAGGGGGTTTGGACTAGATGGCCTTTGAAGGTCCCTTCAAACTCTATCTATTCTATGATTCTATGAGACTCACCTCTTTGCCAGGCAAGATTATGGAGTAGATCCTCCTGGAGCTACAGTAAGGCACATGGAAAATAAGGAGGTGATTTGTGACAGCCAACATGGCTTCACTAAGGACAAATTGTGCTTGACCAAAGTGGTGGACTTCTGTGATGGGTTTATAGTATTGGTGGATAAGGGACAACCAACTGACATTATCTACCTGGACTTGTACAAAGCATTTGACACTGATCTGCACGACATCCTTGTCTCTAAATCGGAGAGACATGGATTTGATGGATGGACTACTTGGTGGATAAGGAATTGGCTGGATGGCCACACTCAGACAGTTGCAGTCAATGGCTCGATATCCAAGTGGAGACCGGTGATGAGTGGCGTTCCTCAGGGGTCCATATTGGGACCGGTGCTGTTTCACTTCTTTGTCGGTGACATGGACAGTGGGATAGAGTGCACCCTCAGCAAGCTGTGGTGGTGCAGTCAACATGCTGGAGGGAAGGGATGCCATCCAGAGGGACCTGGACAGGCTTGACACAGGTGGCCAACGCAAACCTCATGAAGTTCAACATGTCCTAGTGCAAGGTCCTGTACCAGGGGAGGCAACCCCTGGTATCAATAGAGGCTGGAGGACGGAGAGATTGAGAGCAGCCTTGAGGAGAAGGACTTGGGGCTACCGGTGGATGAAAAGCTGGACATAATGTGGCTATGTGAGCTCACTGCACAGAAGGCCAACTGCATCCTGGGCTGCATTAAAAGAAGCATTGCCAGCAGGTTAAGGGAGGTGATTCTGCCCCTCTACTCTGCTCTGGTGAGACCCCACCCGCAGTACTGCATCCAGCTCTGGAACCCTCAGCACACGAAAGACATAGATCTGTTGGAGTGGGTCCAGAGGAGGGCCACAGAGACGATCAGAGGGCTGGAGCACCTTTCGTATGAGGACAGGCTGGGAGAGTTGGGGCTGTTCAGCCTGAGAAGAGAAGGCTCCAGGGAGACCTTACTGCAGCCTTTCAGTACTTTAAACGCAGCTTATGATTCTATGATGAGGAAAGCTGCCAAAAACATATTTAGAATTCTAAATACTGTTTATCTGCTGAAGCATCTTTATCCACAAGAAAGGTGACAGTTACTATCATATTCTCTTTTCCTTCCTCAGATAAGGACTCTTCTTGGCTACACATCAATACTGTCAATATTCTTAGTTTGATAATTTTCTCATCTAACATTCAGCTAGAAATTACTTCAGGAAAGGCTTTCAGCCTATACTGTATACTGGATAAAATGCAAAAATCATAGTGAGTTCTTGTGCAGTGACAGCTTTTGAATTAAGCGAAGTGATATCTGTGATGAAGATAGAAGTTACTCTATATTTATGAGGTAGACAATTTATACATCCAACATGATCATGAAACTCAATTTTAACAATTCTTATGGATGTGGTGATATTTCCAAGAGCTCAGTCAAGAGCTGAGCCTCTCATTGTTTTCCTTTACTATATATGCACAGGAGAAGAGAGGTTTTTTTCAGTTATATTCGTTATTGTAAGTGACGCAGCTGTATGACCCAGACATTTTCCCATATCTTTTATTCTTGAGTAATCAACAAAATATGAAAAATGAATTTACCATGGTAAAACTAGATTCCTCTTCAATACAAAACTTCTGCTCATTTTATTCTTTATTATGCTCTGTAAATGGCAGCAGCACTTGCTGCATGGAAATCTAATTATTTTTGCACAGAGCACTTTATTTAGCCCAATGTGTCATAGACATGAAAACAACTCAAGTTCAGAGTAAATGAGGAAAAAAAAAACAAACTGGGATAAAAGCATAAAAGCAGCCAGAACAAGTCTTTTAATTCAGTGGAGGCCAGTTGAGATGGTAGGACATGGATTACACTAATAGCATTATTTTTCTTCTTTTTGGAAGAAAAATGTAGCTAAGATGCTGGAAGCTTTGCATTTCCCTTCTGTACAACAAACATGATTACATGCGGTCCAGAGCTGGTAAAGACCAGCAGCTTAGAATTTTTATAAGTGCAGGCCCATAGATGTCTATGCCAGAGAGCAAACCTACTCATGCAGCTAATTGCTGGAAGTCATTTCCTTGTGAAATACAGAAAGAATCTTAGATAAGAAAGGGAGCTTTAGACCTGGGATATAAGATACAAATGGAAGATTAGAGACAGAGGAAGGTTATTTGGAAGTCAACTGCAGTGTACACTAGTAAGCTTTTAACATACTTTGCTTAGTCACATACTATACAGTTGGAAATCAAGAGAACATTTCCAAGTCCCATTCTGCAATCTATTCGCTTGTACTTTATTTTCTGAAAGGCTGTGGTACACACTTATTATTCTTAGAAGTGTGGTATGGTGTATAATTTTCCACTGGCCTTGAGTTGGAGGAAAGTGTATGGGTGTTAATGTTGGCTCTTCTGTTTCTACACACACACAGATATAGACACACACACACATCCATGGTACCATTTTTTGTTTGTTTGTTTGCCCAGCTGCAAACTGAAGGCCTTCCTCTCTTAACCCTTATGAACTGATTTGTTTCAAGGTTTCCTCTGATGAACAGGATCCTGTAAGAACAGGATCAAACGTAGCGTGGTGGATCAAAGACACTGCTGGTAAATATTCAACTTTTTTCAAGATAAAAAAGAGTTGATTTCTAACCCACACATCCTACTAGATGCTTAAGTGAGGTTTTCTCTAAAGGTAAATACTGCCTTTTTTTTTTTCTGTTCTGCTACCTCTTGCACTGACAGTAAATGAGAAAGGATCTAACATAATACCAAACCATTTTTGAAACCCTTTGAGAAATACATTGCAGTAATCTCTCTTACCCTATTCAGATAGAGCGTCAGATAAAATGATAAATAGGCAGACCTTCCACACCCACCTCCCAAAGACATTAGAGAGAAGCCTGTTTTATTTTCTCCCTGGGATTAGGTGTACAAATCATTATGATTTAAATAGATACCTTAGGAAAGGACGAGTTTCTTCAGCTCCACAAAACCATGTAGTTGCTCTTTGGTCCGTGCTGCCCAGAACTTTGCCTCAGAGAGAAATTAAATCAGAGATGCTAAGGAGTAAGTAGATTACTGAGCTGACTTTATGATGTTTACCAAAGATTATAAAAAGATTATATAAGGCATACCCTCATTTTCTTCAATTTTGTCTTGACCCAGTAAATCATTTTATGTGCAGTCGCCTTGAATTCTCACCAAAGAATAACTACTTTTAAATGGACTTTTTTTATTTTATACTTCACAGAGACATTTTTCTTTGAGAATAAGAAATGGCTGTCATAAAAGTGCATTTTTACTTACAAAGAAAAAAGCAGTTGGCTTTTCACTCCAATTCCTTCTGTAATCATAATTTTTAATATAACATTACATTCATTATTCTTTGGAAAGTGTTCTCTGAATGCTTATGTTAATTCATTGGATATAACTTTTATCTTTTATCCATTTATCATAAAATGATTCTAAGTCAAAACCAAATCAAATGAAAGAACAATTATGTAAGAAAAAAAATTCAGGCAATTTCAAAGCATTGTTTCAATTTTTACTTTTAAAGATTTCCATTACAATTAAGTTTGAATAAAGTGTAATTAATTTATATTTAAATAAAATATCTTGTCTTGAAATATAAGACAGATATGTTAGGAAGTTGAAGCCCTGTAAAAATATTGATGTGAAAAGTATGCTGAATTTTTTTTTTTCTCATTACAAGTCCTAGTTTTCAGAAGGTGACATTTTCTGACAAAATGAATGTTTTCCCTTGAATAGTTCCTGTTAGGTCTAATTTCTTCTGAAATTACTTCTGCTGTATAAATCTGTGGTCCAATTTCAATTAAATTATTTTATTGTCTCCCACAAACCAGGAGAGAGATGATATTACCATCATCTCTGTGGAGACAAGTTTCAGACATTGCAATGATTTTATTAAAAAAAAAAGTAATTAATTTCTTTATAAATTTTTCCAAGATCCAGTTAAGTTATTATTACGCTGAGCTATAAAATAGAAAAATGTATGTAAAATATAATTTCAATTTTAAAAATATTTACTTTTATCTATTTTCTTCATAAGTTTACAGAGAAAGTTGATATAATACTATGCTGTTAGAAAGAACGAAGTGCCATAAAAATGATCTAATATCAGTGATCGAGCACGGAAAAAGTTAATGGGATAAAACACCAGGAAAATGAAAGATTAGAAACGTTCAAACGGACTTCTTAAATTTAAGTCAAGCAGCAGAAGCACAGGTATTGTTTAAGTGTTCACTGTTTTGAACACACAGCTTAATGAAGACTTTAATTTCATATTCTTTCAAATACCAAGCAAGCACAACATGTTTAAAATGTTATAAATACAACTGAATGTTAGAGATACTGCTGTCATGTCTGTGGGGAAAATCTGTATTCTGTTCTAGGCTGAAAGTACTTTTGGATTTTGATTTGCCTGCTGACAGAAAACTTGGGAAGATTTTCTTACAGTTGTGAAACTAGCAGTTGTCCTCTGTGCCTAGCCTCAGAGCAGCTACCACCCCTGCACCTCTGAAGAGCAAGACAAAATGAATCATTTCCCCTTCTGACACCAGATGTAAGTCAGGCTGGTTGATGGGGCTAATGTGGGTTATTATGATTGCTATGTGTATGCTTCCTGCTAAAGAATGGCTCCCAGATATCTGTAAAAGCAGCTACAAACAGCTTTCAGCTATGCAGAAACTCTGCAAGTCTGTTATCAGCAGGCATTATCCTTATGTAGCAGTCATCCATTCTCCTTCTCCATCAAAACTTTCAGAGATTGATGTTGCTCCTCTCTCTAGTCTTGGTTTTAGTAACTCTGATGGAGGCATATAGCTCCCACTTTAATTTCTTATTTAACAGAAAGGGAAAAAGGAACTCTGACAAGAGCAGTGCACATTCATATTATTATCGTGTGGATGACAGAAGCTGCAAGAAGAAAATGCAGAAGCTAAATAAGGAAGGAGAAACCTCTCTGACAGACAAATTCAGGCAGACTGGCACGTTCAATGTGCTCAGTGAACCACAGAGGTGCTCAGAGGGGTTAGCAGGTGCCTCTGTTGGCAGAAATTTGGGGCTTGGTGAAGAACCTCAGATATCCTTTCTTGTAGCACAATGTCTTGCTCTTTTCCTTGAGCAACCAGCCATGTGAGACGTAATGGTCCCCTACCACCTTCACATCCAAGTCCGATTCTTTTGCCCAGCATAATGATAGTTTGCCCAGTTTTATCAAACATCCAGACTACTTTGGGAACTTCAGCCCCAGGAGTCATGTGACAATGACTGAGCATTCACTTTCATTCTGTTATAAACTTGTGGAAGATGGGAGTAATAGGACATGTTCAGGATCCTCTACATTCTTTACATCTTTGGGTTTATTACAATTTAGGGTGATTTTGTTTAATGCTTGGCGAAAGCGTTATAGTGAGTTCAAGATTTTTTTCATATCACAGTGGTGGCTCTTTATCTTTATTGAGCAGAACATTAAGGAAGTGTCAACATTTATTTTTTTCAGGCCTTCTCCAGAATATTGTAGCTTTCTCTGCTACTTAAAACATATGGTCTTATTTCAGACTGAACTGAATGCTGCTCTAAATGTAGTTGTGCTGCACTTGAAGGACTTCCTTCAACTAAACATTGATCATATATATATATGTCTTCATGGCATTTAAATTTGAAAGAATATATAGTCTGATGAACTAACTCAGCAGGATTAGGGTGTGGGTGGGGATACAAATTTGTCTGTCTTTGCCAATCATCTGGAGAGAGGTAAATTAACTTAACAAACTCAGATATTTTGCTCTCTGCACACTCCTTCCTTTAGCTGTGGATGAAACAAAGCTGATTTGAAAATTATATAAGAAATGCCACAGAAGCCATGTTTTCAAAAGGCAGGTGATGATCTGGATGAGGAGATGGCTGGGGCATTTCTTACAATGAGGGTGATGTACTGGAACAGGCTGCCCAGAGAGGTGGTGGATGCCCCATCCCTGGAAACATTCAAGGCCAGGTTGGATGAGACTCTGAGCAACCTGATCTGGTTGGAGATGTCCCTGCTTCTTGCAGGAGGGATTGGACTAGGTGGCTTTTAAATTTCCCTTCCAATCCTAATTATTCTATGATTTTATAATTCTGTTATTCTATAGTTCAGTAAGAATGAATGGGCTTCCAGCACTCCACAGGCTGTCTCGCTGGTGTGTATCTCAGAGATCCTCCTACACCAAGCTGCGTCTACATATTTATCTTAGCCTGAAGTATTTATCTTGATGATCTGCAGACCTTGATGCAGATTCATAAGCATCAGCACAGATAATTGCCTGGCTGGGTGCTCAGTAAATCTACCATCTGAATGTCTGGACAGAAGGGGCTCTATTTTGTTTGGGTAGTATGGATAGCCATAAGATTTCAGTGTTCACTGCTTTTTTGAAGTGTTATAATACACTTTACTGCTTTGGCTGATGAACCTGAGCCTTAATATTGGAACATCTGATAGAAGAAAGTTTAATTACATATGGAACAGCTGTAAGTTGGTGCTTAAATATGCATTTAATCAGATGAAAATAGCATTGTTTGGAACCCACTTGAATGTTAATGTGTCCCTTGTCATTCATATTGTTAGGACATGTAAAAATTATGAAAAACTTCTGCTAAAGAGGATTGGACTAGTGATTGATTTTTTTCCAGACCCCAGTCAGAAAAATTCAAAGTGCACTATTGATGCCTAGAGCTTAGTCTAAAAAGCCCTTGTGACTTTTCTGAGTTTTTATCAAAATAAGTAGAGCACCAGGAACAGAATACAAAAATTATCCCTAAATTTTGAAATGAGACAGACAAAGGGGGGCCCGTTAATGAAAGAAAAATGCATTGATTTCTAAGGGAAAAAGAAATGGTGACTGGATACTTTCAGAGCACAGAGAATCTGTCTGCAGGACTCTGAAGATTTGAATTTAATTTGATTTTAATGGTGATGAGTTTTCTTGGGGGGGAGGGGTGGTTTTTGTTTTTGTTTTTCTCAGAGGCAGCCATCAGAGAAAGAGATGAGATCAAAACAGAAAATTGCATACGACTATGAAAGACTTACAGAGGATTCTTTCAGGAAATGCTGTTGTAGCTGAAGTTCAGCAAGACCCCAGTGTTCTTCAACTCAGTTGTTCTAAAAAGATCAAAGATTCAAATGAAGCATGAAGAGTTGTTTTCCTTATTTATAAGGAACATCAAGCATGTCAGTGGACTAAGCTTTTATTTTACCTTGTGCCAGTTCCTTACTGCACCATGACATGTGGTAGGCTGATAGGCAATAGAATTAGGTTTAGAAGAACCTGAAGGCCGTGAATAGAGATTGCACAGTTTCAGTTCAACTAGAAAATAATTTCTAGGAAGCCAGGTGGACCTTTTGGTTCAGCTCTGATTACAAGAAGTAGAGAAGACCGTAGCTACAAGCATGGAATTGTAACACCCTGAGAAGGTTTTTCTCTCTGAACATCCCTTCATACTGTGAATGTGAAAAGGCAACTGTGGCTCACTTCTTTTTGGGCTGCAGCAAATATCTCATTGTTCTGCAATAAGCCAACACTACTTTTTTCACTGGCAAGGCTCCCTTGCATCATTTACCCTGGAGAACTCAGGAATTAAAGTTTTGAGGGGCAAAAAAATATGTTTGTTCTCTAGAGAGGAAAGCATGTTTTAAAAGCTTACTTTTAAAAATTTGCCCTGCTATATTAGTCAAACCAATTATAAAATGATGGAAAATGAGACATCAGACAGCCAGCTAGCAGAAACAGTGTTACAGAAGTAACATATAAAATTTATTCCTTCTGAGGATGTTGCATTTACTCAGTAAATTGAGCACCTCAGAAATTTGCCAGAGGGACTTCAAAAAGAAAAAAGAGAAAACAAACTCTTACTGTGTCTCATGATGATTGAGGAAAAACGAAATGTTTGCAGAAAGTTTGAGTCTTCCTTTGAAATTCTAATTCCAATGTGAGAAGAAAAATTTCTCAGACCATGTTGGGCTGCAAGACCTCATTGAGCGAAGTAGGTGTACTAGTAAGCATAATTTGCCTTATTGTACAAAATAGCAATATTTTGCAGGGAGCTGTAAAGCATCACATGCCCTAGAGAGCCTGTGCCATTCAAATCAAGCTCAGTTATCTATCCTGATTATTGAATGACTCTTTTATGGTCTCTTTCCTTGTGTTTTCCTCTCATGGAAGTAAGGTCTTAGGAAGAAAGAATGTGATAACACATACCTGGGCACCATTCCAGCATAGAAATAAAGTTGATAATAATCCAGGAATGGGGGGTTCATACTATGTGAAAGCTGACCAGCCTCTTAATCCCTATCATGGATGCTAAGTAACTACGTGGACAAGAGGAGCTGATGAGGAGCTGTTAATACCAAAGCTAAATCAACATTAGACACAGAGCAACCAAAGCTTAAACACCCAGGGTAACACAAGGCCTGGTGAGTAACACAATGGTTTGGCTATTTCTGATCACAGTCACTGTAAGTGGCTTGTTTACCATGAGATTCGAATAAAGTCTTATAAACAGTGCTTCAGGCAAATTCTTGTTTGATGGTGACGAAATGTCAATAAGCCAAAAACTGATTTTTCACTTGGTATAAAGTAATGGTATATTACACAAATGCTATTCCAGCAGAAGGTTCAGCCAATTAACATAGTAGTTCATTAAAAAGATTGAATATTATTCGAGTAGAAGGAGATTGCTAAGCACCAGTTTCAGGTTACCTTTAAAAGCATCACATCTATAACAGATGATAGCTGTCAACTCTCCTAGAAAATGCACAAAAAAAGTGTTGCACACATCAAATGGCCCTTCACACAGTGTACTCTCCAGCTCTGGAAAACATCATTGTGGAAATATCTTAGTTGACGATTTTCTTTTTTTTTTTTTGCCAATTAAAGCTGATGCTTATGTCTCATTTTAAAAAAAAAATAGTGCTTGAATATAAGACTTAGATATGGTAAACAAAAATAGTCTTTCTTTTTTGGTTGCTGTAACAGTCAGCCCTAAAACTGATGCAAAATGCAGAGGAGGGCAAAGGAGAGAAGAGATTATTTAGAAAAAGTACTTTACACCAGAAGGCTATAATTTATATTATTATCCTGCAATGTATAGGTCTCCCAGAAGACCTGACAGTGATCCAACGGGTGTGGATTGATTTGAGGCATGTATACTTCTCATGATGTGTGATTTATAAAATATACTGGCATTCATAGAAATTAAATAGATGAACAAACTTTCTGCTTAAGCTGCACAGGAAGAATAAATTAAGGAATAAAAAAAAAGTGGCAATTTGGAGATCTCCCAAGGAGGTATCTTCTTCCTCTATGCTATTTTTCCAGAAGCCCAACTGCACAAAAGGAGCAGAGTTAAAAGCAGAGTTCTCAAACGCTAGATATAAATCAAAACATCCTGGATAAATGAAGGGAGGAAGATATGGGGATAGCTGACAAAGCAGTGAGGTGCAACAAGAGAGAAGAGGAAGGAGAAAACAGCACAGAAAGGATGAGGCTGGAAAGCATCAGCAAAGGTGAGAATGCCAGCCTACTCCCCAGGCTAGTACTGTAGCTTCGGCTGGGAACCACAACGCTGCTGAACAGGACTCCTGCTAACACAGTAATGAACAGACCTAACAGAGAGCCTGAAAAAAAAAAAAAAAAAAGATTAATTTCAGCCACATTATCTGTCTGACTTTAAGGTATTTGTTTTGAGATGGGTTTTTCACTTCTGTGGTTGAACGACTGGCCTCTGCGCTGCCAACAGAAAACCTGCTGTTTCCATCTGAAGCTCCTCTAGGTATTCAAAGTAGACTCAAATGAAGCTGCAAGAAGCAGCTGCAAGAAGCTTGGAGATCCTTAGAGGCAATATCAGGCCAAAATATCAGGACAGAGTCACCCATTGGACAGCACTGTTTTCTGCCTCTAACAAAAAATAAGACAATGGAATCCTATTGTTTCAGTTAGCTGAGTTCATAAACTGAGGGAGAAGTGGGGAAAAAGCACAGGCTTCACATATGCACAGCCTTTTGAAAGAAGAGGAATTAAATGGGCAATGGCATAGCAAATTTCTCCCAAGTATGAACTAGACTAATGTTGCATTTGACACATATGCACCGCATAATAAAAACAGATGCAAATGCTTTCAGCCTGGAAAGGCTGTACTTGCAATGAAAATGCCAAGAACAGCAGAGGAAATCCACCTAGCTTTATTTCACTGCTGGTGGTATTGTTCAAGCACTTGTTAAAGTGAAAACCAGATCCTTTCTTAAGTGGGTGCCCTGACACTTCCACTGGCATGGCCCCACTGAACTGCCAAGCCCCCCGGTTTCCAAGCTTTCTGGTGCTACTGCAATCTGCACAAAAACGTATGTCCGTGAAGCCCCTGGCTCCCAGCCCCTGTGGTAGTACCTGCAAGCCTGTCCTGGGAAGAGGCTGATGCTACTGATGCTCTTATCGATGCCAGCTGAGGGCAGGCTGCAGGCTCTAGCATGGATTAGACAGCCACAGCATTTTTTTCCCCTTCTAGCTCTGTGAAGGAGCCCTTCAGTGCTACCCAGCAAATTAATTCAAGTGCAAACACAAATAAAAACTCAAGCTTTTCAATTTTTCCTTATTTTCAAGTTTTATTTGACTGAAATTAACTACTGGATTTTTTAGAAGTCTGAAAACACACACAGCTGTAGAAGTGTTTATAAGTCCAAGAGCTTTTTTTTGCTTTCTCCAGCTCTATCACTAGTTTCACCCGGATGAGCACACACACCCCCCCCCCCCCAAAATCTTGCCTCACGAAATTCAGAACTGTTTTGAGATCTCTGAAAGCCACCAAAATTCCTTAATTAAATGTTACACTGTGCACTCAATTTTGACATTTTTAAACATTTTATTTGTAATATTGTTTACAAATTCTCTTAATTTCTAATCTTCCCAAAGTTATTTTCCCTTACTTAATACTCAGTGTGTTGTTCTAGAGAGAAAAAAATATTTTGACTTTTATAAATGATTGTACAAAAGTATTCATACATTAATGAAAATGTATTTTCAGTATTATTGTCCTTGTCTCTTTTTCCTTGCCTTTTCATCATTCCTCTTCTTCTCTCTTTGTACTGGCATTTTTTACCTCTGTTTTAGCTCCATTACTGCTTTCTTCTTCCCTGTCTTTTTTATTTCCAGTCCTTCGTACTTTTTCCTGCCTAGTTGCACAAAACTCAAGCTATTTCATTAATGAAGAAAATGGTTAGACTGTGTGGGAATCATTATGGACAAGTAGATATGAGAAGCATCATAGTCTGCTCCTATGAATTTCTGAAGTTTAGTTTTAATATAGTTAAAGATCAGATATTTATTTCTCCATCTCCGCAGAGACAGACTGGGAGACATTATCTTCTCTGTACAAGATTGTGTCATTTTCCAGGGCATGGGAACCAGAACATGCCACCCCCAGCTGTCATTCACAAAAAAAATGATGCCTGCATAGCAAAGCAAATGCTGCTTCTGCACACCAGCGCCACAAGCTCTCGCTCCCAGGAATGAAGTACAGTGAAATCATTCACTCAGCCACAGCCTCTGCTGGGACACAGGGAATAATCATCCAGATTCTATACCTTCACTTCTGTCTGCTTACATTCCAGCATACTTCCCCACAGAAAAAGCATGTTCCCACTCAAAGAGAGATTTTGAAGAACTCAGGACAAACTGCAGCACAGTTGACAGGAGCTGAGATGAGTTAAACGTAAGAAGTCACTTTATCAAGCTGTATACAATTTCTGAAAGGCCTTAATGTTGATCACCACCCTTCATCATTTCTTCAATTCTGTATCTAGCAGGAGGATGGTGGAGTAAGTAATTTTAAAACAATTAGCTGATGTTTTGGACTAATTAATCATGAAGAATGGACCTGGCAAATACAAACAAGGTTAACGATTTTCTACAGTCATTTTGCTGTTTCAGTCTGGTATTTTTTGAGCAACCAATACAATGGAATAACAGGCAAGGCTGGTAGCCTTGTTTATATTTATGGCTATTATAGCCTGTGTTTTGAGATGCAGTTCTCAATTACCTTACAATTTTGGCATACTTGTGACCTGAACTTTAAAACTTTGGGATCCAATTTTTCATTTGCTGTTTTCCATAGTTTTACTTTTTCAAGTTAAATTCTAGACATTTTCAAGACCAGAGAAATAGAGTGGGGTTTTTTCCACTTTAAAAAATAACCACCACCACCCCCCCTCAGAACTTTGGCAGTGGATCTGTATTTCAGAATTTGTCAGGTTCATCCTTTGTACCAGGAATAGGCCTTTTGCCATTCTCACTTAAAAAAAATATATAAATAAATAAATAAATACCCACATCTGGACAAATTATAATTCTTCGGGAAAAAAAAAATTATTTTCATAGTGAGACAGTGATGGGATAGTAAGTCTGGACAAAGAGTTTGTATTAAACGAGAAGGATTTCCTTCCAGCCCTCAGCTCTCAATTTTTCTATCTGAGGTCCTGAAACATGAACACATATATGTAAAGAAGCATAAAATAATGAATAACCTTACATGCACAGAGAACTAAATGTTTGGAGGTGCACTGAAATTTAAGCTTAAACGGTAATCGGAATGTTGACCAAATATTTTAATGGAGGTTTTGATTCAAATGAATATTAAACAAAACCCAGCCATTCAATATTTAATGTGTAAGAGTTTAGAAAATTTGCAATATGAGGAACCAACACTGCTAAAAACCATAAGAAGCTACTTAAAAGTGAAAATGATGACTGGAGGTCCTGATGAAACAGATGAAAAGAAATTATCTCAGCTATGAAAGGATGTTTTTGCCCTTTGGATCTGACAAAGCAATCACAGCAAGGCTGTTGATTTTATAATTGCAAGGAAGACAGGAAAACTCTCATAAAATGATATATAATGCTATAAATTATATGGATTATTACATTTCCTATCAGTCCAGCCACAGCAGTACTGAGTTAAGATTGACAATTATTTACTCTGAGTTATAAAATAAGTCAATTACACAGGCAGTCCTGGCTTGAAGAATAGCATGAGGAAGCAACTGCTTAAGGCAGCAGGCTGGGGACAGTGACCTGTACAACTGCCAGTGTTTGAAGAGATGACACGGGCTCTTCCAGACTGAACTATCACACTCAATTCCTACCATCATTGTTCATTACTGCGGTTGTGCAGCTGAAAGGTTGAGCTGTGTAAGAGCTACAGGAGCTGCTCTATTGAAGGGAAAGAAATGGCCCCTCTCTGCAGAAATCAACAAGCTCACTTGCATTACCGTGCTTTGATTCACTTCAAAAAGTGAGTCAAGGAGTGCATGAGCTGCATTATTTTTAGGTGAGACTAAATGGTAACTTCAGGTCTCTGAAGGTGCTGTTGAATTTCCCCACTAGCCATTCTTTGAAATTGTTTTTGGTGATTAATAATAAGCTTTCTCATTACTCTCTGCCAGGAGAAATTTGGAGACCACTGGTTATTGAATTTGATTCATATACCAAAGATTTCTATTTTGAAGTCTTAAAGAAACAACTTTATTTCTGCGTGCTATCCTGAAGATATGAAATTCTGGCTTGGCTGAAAGACAAAAGGATCAGTACCTTGCTTTTAGTCCTTGGTTAGACATGATAAATGTATGATCTCCTAACCATGGCACTTTCTCTTGTTCTTCTTGTTGTGACTTGTTAATGAAAAAAATATGCTTCAGGTGACAAAAGGATTAGTTTCAAGGGGTTATTTTGTTGGTCATGATGTACATATTTTAAAGTGAAGAATGGATGTTTCATCTTACTGGGGATCCAAAGACTGATGAAACAACAGGCTTATTTTACCTCCACAAGCAGTCAGCTTGGTTTTGGTTGGTTTTGGTTTTTTTTTAATGTTGATCTGCTGCACATCTTCAGGTCTTCTGAAGGTACAAGAAAGAGCTCATTTAAAACGTAACAACTGTGGAAGCCTGAAAAAATTATCCTACTATTGTCTCTTCTTTGAAGCACCTTCTTGTGGAACTTTTCAGTTGATTGAAAAACTTTGTAAACCATCACCTTTAACTATGGCTATATAAAAAATACTCTTTCATGATCTCTAGCTTTCTGAAGGAGAACTAATCCCTGGACTAAGAAACACAGCACATAACGCCAGTGAGAGTGCACACTCAGTTTTCTTAACTGAAGTCAAACGCGTAACTCTTTCACCACTCCATGATGCTCTTTCATTTGCTGTGTTAAGGAATGATTATACATTATCATCTGCCTGCCAGTAAAGCAACTGTCAAAAGATGGACAGGGCAATTCACTCAAGGAGGTTGTTCATGAGCAGCAAAAATGGTACCTTTGTCTGTGGACTGCTCTCAGGGCTAAGGCGTTCACTGAATGTTTGATTAAATTTAGTCACCAGAATCATCTCATACCTTTCTTATTTGGGTGCCAGCAGTCTGGATGCTGCAGAACAGATTTACTACTTCAGCCAAGATAGCGTCTCCACAGTCAAGCACCTCTCAGCTCTTACAGACCAGGACAGCATAGGGAGGAAAAAAAATACCAAAGCACAATAGTATAATTAAGGCCTTCAATATTGCACCATCCAGTTGTTTTGCTCAGCCTCAGGCAATAGGAAAAGGTCAAAGAATAAGCCAAACACAGATATTTCCACCACTACCTCCTGCCAGTTGCAGCCTCAAAAGTGACAAGTCTTCAACAAATCTCTAAGTTGGCCTGAAATGAACTCTTGGCTCTTCATAATGACTTCTACTTGTAAACCACCAGTACCCATTCCTGCTTAATACACACCAACAGCTGTCCCCCTTACAGCTTTTCCTTTTTATCTGTTTTCACCACTTCTGCAATCACCTTCATAGCAAATAAAATCTTGTGCTTTCATCCTGCTTAACACAGCTTGAACACTTCAATTTCTGCAGCAACTGGCATGCTCCCCTAGCCTCTGAAAGGTCCCTATTTTAAACCAGCAATAAACACAGCTCAGTTTCTGTAGCAACCTTTCACAGTGGCAAAAAAAGGCCAACTGTGACAATCGACATACTGATTCACCTCGCTTTTGGTGTCTCTAGTTTGGCTGCTGCCTTACACAGGCCTTCCTTGCTTTGTTCTGTGTTTGGAGAAGTTTTATAAAAGGTATCTTCACTGATTGCCCAGGGTCTTTTCTGTACACGGGGAATGTCATATTTCTTTCATTCCTCTCTCTGGTCTTTCTGTCACCTGCTTAGATATCTTTGTTAGTTTGTTACTCTCTTCAGCTTTTGAGAAAAATCTTCAAAAAAGGCTAAAATGAAGTTACCTGAACTGACTTCCATTAGAAGCAACTGTCCTTACACCGGAGAGAGGCTCTTAGTCCATCAAAGAGTAACTGTGTCTACTGAAATTAATAGTGACAAGCTAATAAATCTTAAATAAGCTTTTTTTTTTTAATACGTATTTCACATAGGGAGTACAAAACATCTATGAAAGTTTACCTCAGAAGTACTTCATCACGAAGCTTCAAAATTACTGAGAAGCTTTAATGTTTCACAGAATACACAATATTTTTTTTCCTATCAGTAATCTTTGTTTCTTTATTTTCCAATAATTGCTCAATAACTTAGGATGAGACTTTGCATACTTACAATACAGGAATAACATCTTCCTTTAGTAAGATGCTGCCAAAAGGGCAGTAAAAAGTTCTTATGTGAGCATCCTTTCTGTTTGACAGTGGACACGATGAAGAGAGTTATTCTCATTTAAGAAAATCCTATGGTAACTCAAATGACCAAAATGGGGTCACTCTTCCCACGGTTGGGGTCTGCACAGTGTGCTGCACATGGGTCAGAGGCCTCTTCAAAGCTGCACAACTCAGGGCTCCCCGTATCTAAAGGGATGCAAGATTACCTGTAGTCTGTCTTTCTTTACAGTGTTAGCTCTAATAAGTAGAATTTTAAAGGATACTTTACAGAGCCTGAGTGCCTTTCTTACTGGGATCACAACGGACCAGTATCTCATAGTGCAAAACAACTACTTAGTTAAGATGACTATTTGAAAACAGCAGGGCTATCCAGACCGCAAATGGAAATCAGCTTTTCTCATAACAGCCTAATTTCTATTTTCCTCTTCTGTGTTTACTGAAATTGCAAGTGCCACTATGTGACTAAAGGGTTGATACCCAGCATGTGTGCAGCTATTGCTGAACTTCTGATTGGCTTTAAAATATATTTGCTCTGTCCTCTCCCCAGGAGCACTTTCAAGAGGCATTGAGAAAATTGGCTTAGACAACCTGCTCACTGCAGTTTTAAGAACCATTTTTGAAGGAGTCAAATACATGCAAATGACTTATAAAAATATGCTTTTTGGATCTTAAACATTCCAGGCATTTGGTCCAAAATGCCTCTGTAGCAATTACATACTGCCGTTACAGAATATAATTCTGTCCTTAGGGCCTCTCAGTGCCAGCCCTAGAGCTCAAACTGGTAATACCGACAGTAAAATTCTTCAACTACTTGATTAAGTGACCGTAAGACAAGCAAGGGTTTGGATTTCTATTGTTTTTTTCTTTGGCAGTTGCCTATATGCATACCCATTATTAGAAATGTTCAACCAGTCCTGCTTGCTGCAGAGAAAATTTTCCCTGCCTGTTACCGCGAAGTCACCAATATGCTGTAAATTCAGACACCAACTTGCATTTCAGTCAGTTATTCATGTATGAATATCTCCAAAGTCTATGGCTTAATTTTTCTCTTTTTCATTTATTTCTGGTGAATATGGCACCAATATATGGCAGTACAGGGACTATCCAAACTTAGAATGCGCAACACTGGTCTGTACTGGGTTTGCACCAATGGAAACTTGCCAGTAATCTTTTTTGCCTTCCTTAAGAGACTCTCACTTCCTGTAATCACAGGTGTCGCAGAGTCGTCAAGATGAAAGAGACCCCCTCAGATCACCCAGTCTTATCCCCTGCACACCACAGTCACCTACAGCAGCTTGCTCACAACTGTGTCCAGTTACATGTTAAACATCTCCAAGGATGGAGACTCTACACCTTCTCTCAGTTACTTGTTCCAGCATTTGACCACCATAAGTTCTTTCTTATGCTTAAACATAGCCTCCTGTATTTTAGTTTGTGCCCGTTGCCCCTTGTTCTTTCACTGGGTATCACTGAGAAGAGTCTGGCTCCATCTTATTTGCATCCCTCACCCTCACTCAGATGTTCATGCACATAAGGTCCTCAAGGGCCTGCTCTTCTCCTAATGCAGCCCAGGAGGCTGTTAACTGCCTTTGCCACAAGTACACATTGCTAGCTCATGGTCAGCTTGCTCTTCACCAGGACACCCAGGACATTGTCTGCCAAGCTGCTTTCCAGCCACTCAGACCCTAGCCTGAACTGGTGCATGGGGTTATTCCTCCCCAGGAATAGAACTTGGCATTTCCCTTTGTTGAACTTCATGAGGTTCCTCTGTGCACAGTTCTCCAGCCTGTTGAAGGTCCCTCAAAACAGCAGCAAAACCATCCAGCATATCAACTACTCCTCCCAATTTTATATTATCTGCAAACTTGCTGAAAATACTCTGATCCCTCACCCAGGCTATTAACAAAGATGTTAACTAGTATTGGCTCCAGTATCAAGCCTTGGGGAACACCAGTAGTGCCTTGTTTCCAGCTGGACTTTGTGTCACTGATCACAGCAACCTGAGCGCAGCTGCACCTTTCAGTCCACCTCACTGTCCACTTATTTAGTCAATACTTTATTAGTTTGTCTATGAGGATGTTATGGGAGACAGTGTTGAAAGCCTTGCTAAAGCCAACGTAAACAATATCCACTGCTCTCCTCTCATCCATCAAGACAGTCATCTCATCATAGAGGTTGGTTAAGCATGCTTTCCTCTTCATCAATCCATGCTGACTACTCCCATTTACCTTCCTGATTTTAATATACTTGCAAAGGGTTTCCAGAATTAATTGCTTCATTGCCTTCCCAAGGATCAAGGTGAAACCAGCTGCCTTGTAGATTCCAAGATTCACCTTCTTGTCCTTTTTGAAGGCAGGACCAACATTTGCTTTCTTCCAGTCCTCAGGAATCTTCCCTGGTCACCAAAATCTTTCAAAGGTAATTGAGAGTAGCCTCACAGTGACACCAGCCAGCTCCCACAGCACTCCTGGGTGTTTCCCATCAGGACCGATGGACTTGTATATATCCAGTTTGTTTAAATGCTCCCTAACCTGATCCTCCTCCACCGATGGTAAGTCTTCCTTGCTCCAGGCCTCAGGGGCCTCAACCTATGGAAAGCAAATCTTACCAGTAAATGTCAAGGCAAAGAAGATGCCAAGTACCTCCACCTTCTCCTTGTCCTTTGTCACTAGGTGTCCTGTCCCATTCCTCACATTTTCTCAAATCCTCCTGTAGCTGTCAATTTAACTGTAGTGGCCTTTCTTGTTGGCCACCACAACCCTTGCCAGACTTTCCTAACCCCATCACTGCATACTCCAACAGTGTCTCTATTATTCCTCCCAGGCCATCTGTCCCTTTCACATCTTCTGTGCTTTCCATATTTGAGTTTTGTCAGGAGGGACTTGTTCATCTACACAGGCTTCTGACCACCTTTGCTTGATTCCCTGCATGTCCAGATGGACAATTTTTTTAACCTGGAGCATGTGATCCTTAAAAGCCAACCATTTGCAATCTCCCATGTAATTTTTCCAAGCAGCTTCCTGAACAGGAGCTGAACTTCACTACCTGATGGTCACTGCAGCCAAGGCTACCCCCACCATTTGCATCCCTAGCCAGTTCTTCCTTGTTTGTAAGTGTGAGGTGCAGCTGAGAAACTTCCTTTATTGGCTCCTTGATCATCTTTGTCAGTAAGTTACCACAGATGCACTCCAGAAACATCCTGGATTGCTCATACTCTGTTGTGTTGCCTCTCCAACAGATATCGCAGTGGTTAAAGTACTCCTTAAAGACCGGGGCTTGCAAAGATGAGGCTTCTTTCAGTTGCCTGAGGAAGGCTTCATTTGCTGCTTCTTCCTCATCATGCAGTCTGTAGCAGACACCCACCACATTGATCTGCCAGTTAATCCTGATCTATAAGCCCTCAACAGTTTCTCCGTCTGTCCCAGGGCACTGTTCCATGCATTCCTGCTGCTCTCTCACAAACAGGGTTACTTCTCTCCTCACTATGCCAGATAGTCCTTCCTAAGAGCCAGTATCCAATCACCGCAAAGCTCCAGTTGTGTGAGCTATCCCACCACACCTCTATGAACCTAGTGAGACTGTAGCCCTGTAACTGCACACAGAACTCCAATTCCTCCTGTGTATTCTCTGCACTGCATGTATTAGTGTACAGGCACTTCAGAGAGGCACGCAGTTGTGCTGATTTCCCAGAAAGTAATAATATGCAAACATCTCATTTGTCTCAGGTAGAGAGCACTTTCAATTATATTTCCACTACTGAAAAATGACCTAATCTGCCTTCCTGACAATCACATCAGGAACCACATTTAAGGTGATAGAAACCGTTCACTATCACATGTAAAATTGCTAACACAACTCAGCACTCACGGTTTGACAAAAATATGCAGCCTCATTGCGCTGGCTTTGTTGTGTTAATTAGCAAAAAAAAAAAAAAACCACCCAAATTCTTGAACTGTGCAGAGTAGTGTATTTCTCTCATAAAATAGCATTTTGTCAAGCAATGAAAAGGGTAATTTCTGAAAAACCAGTCAGGATAAAACACATCAAAATCCGTGCTCTTGGTTCAGCATTCCACAGAGAAAAGCAATACATAGCAACAGAGCATATGGAAATGTTGGCTGGAAGGGAAAGCTGAAGGTCATCTATGCCTATCTCCCACTCAAAGCAGAAGTATTGCCAAGGTTTACAAGTCAGTCTAGGCTTTGTCTAGTCAAATTTCAAAATCTGTCACAGATGGAGGATATACAACCTGTCAAGCTGCATTTTGTGACCCATCCTTGTTACATCATTTGGACCATTCAGAAGAGCTTGGATTCATCGTCTTTGTAATCTAGTAGGTGTAGGTTGTTAGATTTCCCATCCCTGTGTCAGGGGAAGTTCAGATTGGACACTAGGAAAAGGTTCTTCACTGGGAGGGTGGTTGGTCACTGGAACAGGCTCCCAAGGGAAGTGATCACGGCACCAAGGCTGTCACAGTTCAAGGAGCGTCTGGACGATGCTCTTAGTTACATGGTTTAGTTTTACGTAGTCCTGTGAGGAGCAGGGCATTGGACTTGATGATCCTCATGGGTCTCTTCCAACTTGAGATACTCTATGATTCTATGATCCCTTACCCTCCTCTCTGCAGGAATAAACAGGCCCACACTCTCATGTCCTCCTCAGAAAGTTGTATCTGACCATCTTTGTAGCTCTCTGCAGAACCTTCTTCAAATCCTCACTATCTTTCTTGAACTGGACAGCCTATAACTGGACCCAGGATCAAGATGTGGTCTCTTCAGCACTGAACAGAGGGAAATAACAGCTTCCCTCATTCTGCTGGCCATATATCTCCCATTGTAAGCCAGAGTGCAGTTTGTTTTTTTCGCAATGAGAGCTCAGTGTTGGATCATGTTCAGCTTAGTGTCCATCAGGCCCTTTTCAGCAAAGCTCCTACTCAGTCATTCCCTTCCCAGCCTGCAATGATGCATGGGGTTACTCTGTCCCAGGTGCAGAGATTTGCATTTCTAGAAGTTAATGTGATTTCTGCTAGCCAAGTTTTCCAGTGCTTGAGGTCTTTCTGGACAGACTGTAGAATAACTTTCTGTTATTTTTTCTATCCCTCACAAGTTACATCTCCTGCTAAAAGGCTTCCTGATTTCAGCCCCAAGTGTCCCAACAGTATTTTTAGATGTCTCTTTTTTTTCATCTTCTTATTTCTATGGCTTGTAGGTCTTCTTGCACTTTAGTTGAGCAGTAAGAATCTTGATTAATCAGGTAGGTTTTGGGCCAAAATGTTGAATTATTCAACAGATGTAAGCTCAAAATGATATGGAATGACTGGACATAGTTTTAAGTTCAAGTGATCTTTATAGGCAAGCAAAGACTCAGGAACTTTCAGCCTCTTGTTAGAGCCTACAATAAAACACCGGAAGTCCCATTGGTTGACAGTGGGCATCAGAGCAACTGAAGAAGTAGGTTATGCTTTAAGCATAAGCAAAGAACAATAGTGTAATATGGTCAAATATCAGCAGAACAGATTTTAAAGCCAAGATTGAGTCTTAGAGAAGACCATAGTACTACACAGAATTAAAACCTTCCAGAGTAGCTGAAGGGGTAGAACAAGTCTGAAAAAGAAAATGACGAGAAAGGAAAGTATATGGTCTAATTATGAAGCAATGAGCAAACCTGAAAGACTGCGTGAAAGCACCTGAACATGCGAAAATGGTTGTGAGGATTACAGCTTGCAGATATATAGTTGCAGTGGTTTTCATTAAGAAAAAAAGCTCTGTAATGAAGATCAAAAATAAATGGGGGACAGGAGCACCAAAGAGCATCACTGAGTATTACTGCTACAAAAGCAACGTCAAAAGCAATTGGAAGCAGTAAGCCTGAGTTTGCTTCAGAAAGCATGTACAATAATGGCCTCTTCACTGACCCAATAAAGACAGGCCTATGGCCCTCCTCAGCTGAGTACAGAAATTGCTGGAGATGCTTTCAGGCTATAGAATACATGTATATATGCTGTCTGGATGAGAAGAGGGGGAAGTTACAGCGCACATCAGTGACCTACAGACACAACACATTTTTCATTCTAATACATCTTACTGACTTAAATGCAAAGATAACATAGCTTAAGAATTAACTTTTCATTGCTCTTATTTTAACATTTTATTAGTATGTGGGTATATTAGTATGTTCTTGCATTTATAGAGCTGATTTATCGAAATGTCTCTATGCCACAAATAAAGGGAGAACAGGCTGCAGGTTTACTACTCTCACAGGATTCATAGACATAGATTGTATTTTCTCAAAAATAAGTCATGTGAAGAAAGACTATCTATCACTGTCTGAAGAATGTGTCACCGCCACCATGATTTGTGAGACTATATTGTGAGTGAGAATGTTTTAAAGAAGATTTTGGTCTCAGATAGTGCCTAGGCTCATATATCTAACAATAACATGTAACTTTTAGGTGCCTGATTCTTATTATGGAATCTACAAATCCAAGCCAAGAGTTGAGTGTGTCGAGTTACAGTTAAGGCACTTTGCTGGGAGGGTGAGAAGAAGCCCTGGGTTTTGACAAATGTTGTGGATTAAAAATTTTATTCAGAGCATTCTAGTTATGTATATCTATAGAAAGTATCACTGAGATGACTCCCTCAGCCTGGAAAGTCAAGCTCATTTGTTTATTCTTCCTTTCTCTCACTCAATGATCTTTAGAAATCTTCTTCCCCAAATAAGAAATATTTCAACAGGAAGGGTGAATTGTTTTGTTGTTTTGTTTTGTTTGGATTTGTTTTGTTTCTGAAAAAGATTTTTCCATTTTCATCTGAACACTCACAATTTTCAATTTTTATTTTTTTTTCTTTTAAAGGAGAAATTGAAATAGAAGCAGAGCTAGCAAAGCAGCGTTCCAGGATCCCTTGTCTCTGGAGAGTTCCTAAGAGAGCTCTTAGCCTACAAAATTAAAGTGTATCATGTCAATGCCAGTGCAATTTACAGACCTGAGGGAAAAGTGGAGGGTGACAACTTGATTAACGTCCCCTCTATCCAGTCATGTTACTTGAAAACTGAAGAGACAATAAATAAGGAAATATCCTATAAGGATGGCACCATTCACTTTCAGCCTGAGAGACAGGATTTGCAATTTTTCCTGTACTTAAGTGCTCTGAATCTTGAATTAAAGCTTTCACAGGAAGGGAAGAAATTAAGAGCTGCAAAAGGGGGCAGGAAATTGCTATTAACAGGATCGTCCATTTATATTGCCTGGCTTTAGAAAATCTGTAAATCCTTGTTTTCAGAAGTCTCAAATTCAATGTCGCTGTTGGGATGACAGGGGGCAAAGTTATATTGACTGCTACTGCTGTTGTTTCAATAACAGTACCAGTTAGACAGGCACTTTGCAGTTTTCTCCATGAAGACAGACACTGTCTTGAAGAACCAGAATTCTAGGGGACTGATTCAATTGCCTAAACATAGGCATTTATTATTATTTCAGATGACCTGGCTATCAAAGACAGCTGCAGAGGTAGTTATAAATAGAAGCTACATAAGACACTTTGGGACAGGCTGCTGGAGGCCAGGTAGGATACGCTTAGGTTTCTAAAATAGCATTTGATTTTTAGATTTAGGCAACAGATCCACCCTGCCCTCCATCTCCCCCCCCCCATTTTTCAATGTTTTCTTAAAGTTTATTCCTCTGGAAAAAACATTCTGTATCTTACCTTAGATTGTGTTTTTAGTCCAGCTATTAAAACGAGTGAGGCTCATGAAATCATACTTTTCATAGGTTTTTATAAACAAACATACATCTCTATCCACATTTTCCATTTAACACCTTTTGAACAATTTCAGCCAATTTGACAGACAGACAGTGTCTTTGGATGCATTAACAACCTACAAGTGCCATGACTGTAGGCTGGATGAATGACCCTATTAGTGCCCTGACAAGAAAAAGAGCATGGTATGAATTTTATTATAGACTTTGATGAGCCACATCAAAGTACAAGCACTCCAGCAGCATGAGAAACTTCATGTGGAGTTAGCAGCTCCAGAAACAGCAAAAAGTCCATCTGTAGGAAGCCAGGCTTTGTCAGTTCCACTGCTCAGTTATCACACTTGTTATCACACTTCCACAGCCATCTCCATTAGCATTTGCCACCCAACCAGCATCGAAGTTTGACATGACGTAAGAAAAAATAAAGAGAAAATTTTTAAGAGAGGTAAAGGCCCTAACTAAATACAAAACCAAAGATCTGTAGGGGCAGGGGAAAAAATCACTTTTTTACTCTAAAATATTCAAAGCAGAAATCTGAAATAACAATAATGAAAAATAATGTGAAAAATGTATAGTAACACATTTGTATCTGAACCAAGGAAAACTTTCACCAGTGCTCACAGATACCCTACAAAAATAGTATTAAGTATGTTAGTAGTTGGCACTTCCAAAATCTTTTGGGAATAATTCTACCATGTCTAACTGGTTCTCCCATACTTGCTTTTATGGCTACTGTAAATCATTTCCTTGCTTGACAGAGGAAGCACTTGGCACTCTAACCTATATTTATAAGTTAATTACATGCAAATTAAAATTAATTGATCCCTTAATGTTTCCACTGCATTATTTATTTTTGTTTGGTTGGACTTTTTTTTTTGTTTTATTCCTATATAGCACAGCCAAGTCCTTATATACATTATGAAGTACCTGCACATTGTCTTTGCTCTGCATGTGACACAGATGTTTCAATGGGACCACCACTTGCAGGTCTAGGGGAACAAATAAACAAACTCTGTTTAGAGATTAATTTCTAAGAGAATCATAGAAATTTGAAAATGCCAGAATTATACTGTCTGTGAAATTTTCTTTTTCTGTTTGTGTATTATGGTGCTGCATTTAACGACATGCTTTGACACAACATTTTATTCCAGTGGAAGCTATCTTGCTTACTGACAAGCGTTGACACAGTTTCATATAGCTCCGTGACTATAGTTTCTTTTGCAGCAGCACAAGAATTTTATCACAGCTGTTTAAACTGCCTGATTAGCAATTTAATGGGATTTAGTTGACCCTAAATGAAAGGACAGACAGCCCTAATGCCTAAAAGCCTGTTAGATTTATATAAGCCTTCTTACTAAATGGGTTGCCTCAAGTATCACAGCAATCATTTCCTGAATTTTAAGCCAAATGGATACATACTTCTGCTTATAGTGGAATTTAAGGAGGTGTCAGACAGAAGGCTTTAGTTGGATTATTCCACCAATATGATGTAAAGTTTGTATAGTAGTAAGTCACGGTATCTAATAGAAAGATTTCCCTAGGCTCAAGGATTTAGAACTGTCCTACACGCAAAAGTTCTGCTTTTAGTATAGTGATGTAGGATCAGATATAATTAACGGAACACACTGACTTAGTATGGACAAAGGGCTTATATAGCCTAATTGAGAAAAAGCTTTTACAGAGGGTAACAATAGGATGATGCACAGAGGGAAAGGAATGCAGCGAGCAGAATTTATGGGGGCATCTAAAGCACATATAAAGATTTTCATTACAAAGCATAGCTCAGATTTTTTTGTTTTATCTCCATATACTGGAATATTATATTTGATCTTTTCCCCATTTCGCTGCTCTATTTGAGGTATGCAGGAAAAGATATGCTGAAGAGCTCAGTTCTTTCTGATGTGCTGTCTGATTAGTCATCCACTGGTCTCTTAGTAACAGAGACTCCTCAAAGTAGCTCAAAAGAAACTTTGAATGGTTGGAAGCTGAAACACATCCTATATAGCTTTATACATTCTTGGGATGAATGTGGTAATGAACTTTAATCTCCTGATGCCCAGCTTTTTAAAAAGTCAGAAAAATATCATAAAAGTACAACTCCATTTCTTTTATTTCAAGCTGATAGAGATTTTGTCTGAATGCTTACTCATGTATAAAAAAAATAATCTCTGCAGTAAAAATTACCTATTCCTTACCATGAAATTACCTGTACATTAGAACCCAAGGACATAATTCTTCATCATCTTACTGTCTCTTAACATAGTAGGGGATAAAACACTGGTATCTTGAAGAAAGTGTTCATTAAAGCTTTTAGATAGATGTGAATGACCATAAAGAGTGCTAGGCATTAAAGAATGAAGCCTGATACCTCCTAGCCCTTAGCAACATGCTGTTGGAAGGGCCTATTGAATTCTTACTTAGCTAGCCAGTAGCCGATGGTAACCTGATCAACAAGTAACCTCGGGTGATCTGGTGAAAATCTCAGCTGAAAAAGATTCAGTAGACATTCATGCTGAATTTTGTTCAGGAAGGGCTAAGCCTTCCTGGCATTTCTTTCAGGTTGTTTGTACACCATTGCTGAACTGATCAGGTAGAACAGGGTGATTTTTCTTCTCCAACCAAAGTATCAGATATTATCTGTTGCCAAAAACATGGTGGGAGACTTAATTATTCTACTCTGGCATGGCAAAACCTGCAATGAATTCTTGTAATTATGCTGACTGACACTGTAAGCATAGTTTGCCTACTCTGTTAGTCATCCCTTCAAAAGAAATTGCTATATCTCTCGTGGTTACCTTGACAATCCACAATTTAAGCTATATTTAATGCTAGATAAGTGCATGCTGTACGTTACAATCAAATGGCTCCAACAGACCACTAGCAGAAATTACATTGTTGTTTAGGTAGAGTAGGCAACACATATACAAAACAATATGGAAATGTTCTTACCATTTAGCAGAGCGATTTGTAGAAGTTATGTGGATGTGCATGCATTTCTTTCATGCTTTTAGACTCCTGCTGTCCCTGTGTCCTCATTTGCAACAATGATCAGTCTACATCAAATCTCACATAATTAAACTGAACAGAATGGCACTTTCTTTAACAAGGGTAATTGTTCATATGGTGCCCCTGTGTAATGAGTCACCATAAACAAAAGGATGTGTTAATAAGTTTGCACAGCTGGTATTTTGGGCTGGATCCTGGCTAAATAAGGACAGCTTATAAAACATTACAAGCATTAGAATGTTTCAAGCCACAAAATACCCTCTATTAGGAAGATTTTCTGCTGCAATATTTGTCTTCCCTTGCACTTTCAGCATCAGCAGCTGAGAAACGAAACACTGAGAAGTCTTTCTACTGCTGGAATGTGAAACAGGTTCACCTTCACAAACTTCTAATAAAACCATGTCTTAGCCTAGTATTTTTTTCATAATGGAACCAAGTACTCCCACATTTAGGTGTGGTGGCAGGGCACTTCTAAAACCTAACACACCTCATGCACATACCTAATTGACAGGTTTGTGAACCTGACTGAGAAATTAATCACTGCTTTGCTCTAGCTGCTGCAGTTACTCAAACAATATTTTCAATTCTATATAAGTCAACAAAAGTATAGCAGAAATGAATAAATGAAGGATTTTGTACCATGGAGCCATTACCTTAGAATGACTGCAAAAATCAGGGCTGCAAACCACCCTGTGTATTGGCAAAATGCTCTTTGGAGAACAGGGGGAAATAATCATAGTAAGACATTGGGAGGATATTTTCTGAAGTTTAGATTATGTACAGTGATAACCTTCATTTCCTACTTGAGAAAATACCCCTTGAACTGTAACATGGACACCAAAGGGCACAAAGCTACAGATGGGGTTGAAGAAGCTCTGGTTTTTTTGCAGGCAGACATATTCTGCTTCTTCAGTGCCACGAAGCCCTTTCCCATGAGTGTCATAGTGGACAGAATTCAGCTGGAAGTGTACTATTGGGATTCCATAGATCATAATTATTCGGAGTTCAGGATATCTACACCTTCTAGAAAATGCCAATCTGATGAAGGCTACTTTAAAGAATGATTTTTGAAAGTGTTTCAGTCATGTCTTTGTTTGACAGCAATGAAATAACTCATCTGCATCTATAAAGTGGAACCCAGCAACTGAAATGTTGTCCTAGAAAAAAAAACTGAGGCGATAACTTCTGGGTATGTAGTCACTAAGCAAAAAAAAAAACTGTAGCAGTATGTATTGGTGCAAATGCTGAGCCGGGGGAAGGGGGCAACAGTGAGAAAAACTATGAAGTGTGATACAAGGTAAAACCTTTTGCCACAGTAGTGTTCCTGTGAAGAATAGACCACGGATGCAAAAGGCAGCTGTCTCCAGTGACACTGCCACTCAATCGTGAGGTTGCTACTGAAAAATAATTATTCCAGGAGGAAGAAAGAGGCTAAGCTTCAACTTAATTCAGAAAAGGCACAGGGAAAAGGGAAATGGAGAGTGAATATGCAAGTTCTGAAACAGAAGTTACTACAGGCAACAAATGGCTCACACATTGCTGCAGGATGAACCAAGCATCACAGGGAAGCAGACAGGAAGGTAGAACAGACAAGACTGATGGGAAATGGAATGTTACCAAGCATTCATGTGTTGAGGAAAAATACATCCAGCCATGTAATGCTGCAAGCAGACATTTTGAAGTATTCTTGGTGAAATATTTCAGACAGCTACTAACATCTACAGCTAGCAACCAGAGAGGAGGGGAAAGTCTTTTTCCTACAGCGTCATAGGCTTTTTCCTGCAATATCTGTTATCTTACTTTTTTCCTTACTAAATACCAGTTTGTGCTAAGTGTTCTGTGACACTGATCTCTTGTTAAGTGCCACTAAACTACAGCGTAAAGATTTAGTGCCTGGAAGAGTAAGCGGCAAGCCGGGATACCTTGCTGAGGAAGCAACAAAAGGCAGGTAGCAGTCAGGCATGTTGCGCACTGCAGCACTGACCATGCCTCACTGACACGTCCCTGCCAAAAAGCATGCATCCTCGTAGTGACCCCAAACCCGCAGCTGACTCACATCGAAGTAAAACTGAAAACAAAGGAGTCAGCCAGCATCAAGGCAGGAAAGTGTATCAAAGCACATTCTTCATGGGGATTTAGGTAAGATGGGCTCAGACACCGACCTCATATATGCTTTACTTACCATAGAATCATAGAATGGTTAGAGTTGGAAGGGACCTTCAAAGGTCATCTAGTCCAAACCCCCTGCAAGAAGCAGGGACATCCCTGACTAGATCAGGTTGCTCAGAGCCTCATCCAGCCTGGCCTTGAACCTCCATAAATCACCGCTGACCACCCCACCTGTCTTTTGACGTGATCTCTTGGCCTCACTGTCTTCTCTAGGGTGTCTCACCTCTGCTGTTGGTACTGATGGAGTTAACATTTTCAACTAAAACATGAGGATGAAGGATTCAATCAGAGCAATCTTCTGGGATTGCTATTCTGGTAATTTTTTTTTTTTTCCCCTGCAACGGGAATCATAGAATGGTTAGAGCTGGAAGGGACCTTCAAAGGCCATCTAGTCCAAACCCCCTGCAAGAAGCAGGGACATCCCTGACTAGATCAGGTTGCTCAGAGCCTCATCCAGCCTGGCCTTGAACGTTTCCAGGGATGGGGCATCCACCACCTCTCTGGGCAACCT